>JAVXUO010000758.1:0-62697 GCA_033065855.1 Escallonia rubra | reverse complement strand
CGGAATTTTAGTGACGGAGCCAAATTCTGCCACTAAAAATCTATTTTCTAAACATTGGTTAGTTTAGGTGACGGAATTTTAGTGACGGAGCAGAATTCCGTCACTAAAAGCCTATTAAGGAGACAGAATTTTAGTCAAGCAGCCACATTCCGTCACTAAAAACCCTGTTTTCTTGTAGTGACATCAATGAAAAAGGTCAAGGGTGTGTGTGAAAGTGATCAACTTATGTATCCATTCATGGATAATCATTATAGCCAACAAGGGCATTCAAACAATAAAAACATAAGTACTTGAATACCCATCAAAAGGTGTACCAAGCACTTTTTACAAAGATAGCACAAATAGGAAGTGTAAAGGATTTTAGAAATATGAGTGTGTGCAAATCAAATGAATATCAACAAAATCAATAATGTTGAAAAGAGAAACATCAACCAAAGCATGCTTTAAGCATATTAAATAATGTTCAAGCATGAGAAGTGCAACTTGCATGATTAGCACAAGAGATATAACATTTAGTCACATAGGTGAAGACATGCCAAGTTCTCTTCTAAGAGCGGTAAACCTCTTCGAATCTAAAGGTTTAGTGAAGATATCCGCTAATTGGTGATTTGTGTCCACGAAATCTAGAACAATATCACCTTTTTGCACATGATCACGGATAAAATGGTGTTTGATTTCTATGTGCTTTGTGCGTGAATGTTGGATGAGATTTTTGGTCAAGTCAATGGCACTAGTATTATCGCATAAGATAGGTATGTGATCATACTTGAGTCCAAAATCCAAAAGGGTTTGTTTCATCCAAAGAATTTGTGCACAACAAGCACCAACCGCCATATATTCGGCTTCGGTGGTAGAGAGTGCAACCGAATTTTGCTTTTTGAACTCCAAGAACACAAGAGTGACCTAGGAATTGGCAACCTCCACTAGTACTTTTCCGCTCGATTTTACAACCGGCATAGTCGGCGTCGGAGTAACCAATTAGGTCAAAAAATGAAGTGTTTCTAGGAAACCATAACCCTAAATCGTGAGTGCCCTTAAGATATCTAAGGATTCTCTTGACGACAATCAAATGAGATTCCTTAGGACAAGCTTGAAATCTAACACATAAACAAACACTATAAACATTATATCGGGTCTACTTGCGGTAAGGTAAAGGAGTGATCCGATCATACCTCGATAGCGCTTAATATCAACATCCTTACCCTTTTCATCTTTATCAAGCTTTAATGAAGAGCTCATTGGAGTGTCAAAAGCATTTGATGCTTCCATGTCAAATCTCTTGAGTAGCTCTTTGGTGTATTTGGCTTGGTTGATAAAGATTCCATCCTTGCTTTGTTTGATTTGCAATCCAAGGAAGAAGGTGAGTTCTCCCATCATGCTCATTTCAAACTCCTTACTCATACAAGAAGCAAACTCTTCGCACAAGGATCCATTACTAGCACCAAATATAATATCATCAACATAAATTTGCACCAACAATAAGTCATTGCCCTTAGATTTTAGAAAAAGAGTGGTGTCAAGTTTTCCTCTTGAAAAACCATTTTCTAAAAGAAAACTACTTAGCCTTTCATACCAAGCTCTAGGAGCTTGTTTTAAACCATAAAGAGCTTTGCTAAGACGGAAAACATGGTTTGGAAATTTTTCATGTTCAAAGCCATGAGGTTGAGCCACATAGACCTCCTCCGAAATAAAACCATTTAGAAAGGCACTCTTGACATCCATTTGAAAGAGTTTAAAATCTCTATAGCAAGCAAAAGTTAATAGCATTCTAATAGATTCAAGTCTAGCTACCGGTGCATAAGTTTCATCAAAATCAATTCCTTCCTCTTGGTTATAACCTTGGGCCACTAATCTAGCCTTGTTTCTAACCACGACTCCGGATTCATCAAGTTTGTTTCTAAAAATCCATTTTGTGCTTATAATCCTAAAGTTTTGAGGTTTAGGCACAAGGGTCCAAACTTGATTTCTTTCAAATTGAACTAGCTCTTCTTGCATAGCAAGCATCCAAGATTCATGATGTAGAGCTTCGAAAAATTTCTTTGGTTCATTTTGGGAAAGAAACGCTATATTAACATGTTGTTGAAGAGAGCGTCGAGTTCTTACCCCACTCGAAGGATTACCTAAGATTTGATCGCTTGGATGATCTTTTTTGTAAGTCCAATCTTTTGGTAATTCTTGAGAGTTGTCCAAGTTTGAAGCATCATTGATTGCTTCCTCATTTCCCCCTTGAGAACTTGATTGTTGTTCTCCTAGATCAATTTCTTTGGGGATGTCTTGTAGTGTTTCACTTATGTCCAACGTTCTCAAGTCATTGTCCATGTCATCTACATTAACAATGTTAGTCCTCCGAAGAAAATGATTAGTCTCATCAAAAGTAACATTAATGGATTCTTCAACAACCAGGGTACTTTTATTATAAACACTATAAGCCATACTATTATTAGAGTAACCAAGAAAAATACCCTCAAAGGTTTTGGAATCAAATTTGCTAAGGTGATCCTTGGTATTTAAAACAAAGCATTTGCAACCAAAGACTCTAAAAAGGCTTACATTAGGTCTTATCATTAAAAAGTTCATAAGGGGTTTTTAACAAAAAATTTCGCAAGATAACTCTATTAAGAACAAAACAAGCACAATTGACCGCCTCCGCCCAAAAGTATTTAGGTAAACCATATTCGTTAAGCATTGTTCTTGCCGCTTCTTGCAAAGACCTATTCTTTCTTTTGGCAACACCATTTTGTTGAGGAGTTCTAGGAGCCGAAAAGTTATGTGATATCCCAAAGTCATCACACAAGGCTCCTATTTTTTAATTTTCAAATTCTATACCATGATCACTTCGAATGTTGGTAATCAAATAACCTTTTTGATTTTGAACACGTTTTGCAATTGAAGTGAACACATTTAGAGATTCAACTTTGGTAGCCAAAAAGAAAGTCCAAGTATGCGAGAATAGTCATCAACAATAACAAAACAATATGATTTACCACCAAGACTAGTAGTAGGGATTGGTACAAACAAATCCATATGAAGTAATTGCAAGGGTCTAGAAGTAGATACCATTTTTTTCGGTTTGTGAGAGACTTTATTTTGCTTACCCATTTGACAAGCATCACATACTTTATCTTTCTCAAACTTGATCTTCGGGAGACCCCTCATAAGTTCTTTGCTTGAAATATCCTTCAAATGCCCCATGTGCATGTGACCAAGTCTTCGATGCCAAAGCCAAGATGTTTTACTAATAGCACTAAGACACTTGACATCTTGGTTAGCTAGATCATTTAATTGAATGGAGTAAACATTATTATCTCTACTACCGACCAAAATAGTTTCATTGTTCTTCAAGGAAAGTGTAGTGCATTGAGAAGCCTCAAAGATAACTTTAAAACCTTTATCACTAAATTGACTAATACTTAGCAAGTTATGCTTCAATCCTTCAACATATAACACATTCTCAATTGAATGTGGTTCCTTACCAATAGTTCCTTTACCTTTGATTTTTCCTTGAGAATTGTCACCAAAGGTCACACTTCCTCCTTCTTTAAGATCAATCGAGGTGAAAAGAGATATGTCTTGAGCATCCACTATCAAGAATCCACTTCTTGCTACTAGATTTTGCTTTGAGACATACCTATAAACACAAATCAAGTAATGACTTTTGGTACCCAAATTTTCTTGGGTCCTTGAATGTTAGTCTTGCATTTGTATTCTTGACCTTTCACAATCCACATTTTGTTTCTACCTCTAACAAAAATAATTCTACAAGGACAATGATTAGTCGTATGCCCTTTCTTGTTGCACCAACTGCAATGTGTAAAAGGTGTGCAATAATTCTTTGGTCGTTTTGTATGAATATTCAACCTAGCTTGTTGTTGCAAAACTTTAGGAGGCATGGCCATGGGATCTAATCCAAGACCACCTTTGTTTAGGCCAATTCTTTGGCGTCCAAGCATGACATCCAAATTGTTTTGACCATCAACAAATTTTTCAAGACATTTTCTTAAATCACAAATCTCAACTTTTAAATCTTCATTTTGTTTTTCTAAAGCCAAAGTTTTGGAAGAGATTTGTTTTGAGCTAGGAGTGTTAACAAGTAATTCAACCAAATCGTTATTCACATGCTCTACATATAAATGGCTAGACATGCATTCATTCTTGGCATGCAACTTATCATTTTCCATTATCAACTTCTCAATTTGCTTATTAGCTTCAAGAAATTTCTTAGACAAAATAATATTTTTCTTGAAAATTTTCTTGGATTCCTCATATAAGCTATCATAAGCATCTTCAAAACTTTCATTATCACTATCACTACCGGAAGAAGAGCTTACCTCATCATTTGCCATGAAGCATACATTTCCTTGATCATTCTCTTCATCACTTGAATCAAAATCACTCCATGTTGAAGTATGTTCGGCATTCATTGCTCTTTCCTTCTCCTTGTTCTCTTTCTTAGAGAATTGTTTTCTTTTAGCTATTCTCATACATCTCTTCTTTCCTTTTTCTCCCTTTTGTAGATAGGACAATCCATCTTCATGTGTCCTGGCTTGTGTCATTTGTAGCAAAGCCTCTCTTCGTTGCCAGCATTTTGTTGCTTTCTTCCATCATTCCTTCTAAATCTTAAGAACTTCTTGAAGTTCTTTGCAACCAATGTCATATCCTCTTCATCAAATTCTTCATCATCATCACTTGACTCAAGGTTTGAAGATGAAGCTTTAAGAGCAATTGATGTAGGCTTCTTCTTGACGTCCTCTTGATCAAAGGTCTTGAGTTGCATTTCGTACGTCATGAGTGAGCACATCAATTCATCAAGAGGAAAGATGTTGAGATTCTTTGATTCTTGGATGGCGGTGATCTTTGCATCCCAAGCTCTTGGTAAGGACCTAATCACTTTTCTTAATAGATCACCATTAGTGAATTCCTTACCCAATTGCTTCAAAGGGTTCACAATGTTAGTAAAATGAGTATTCATATCCGTAATAGATTCATTTGAAAGCATATGGAATAACTCATAATCTCTAAACAATAAGTTCATCTTGGAATCTCTAAGAAGAGAAGTCCCTTCATGAGTGACTTGAAGAGTATCTTAAATACTCTTAGCGGAATTACACATAATGACTCTATTGAGTTCATTAGTGTCTAAAGCACATACAAGACAATTTTTTGCTCTAGCATTCATACAAATCATCTTGTTGTCATGATCACTATACTCCGATTTTGATTTAGGCTCTTCAACCTTGTCAACCACCTTTATCGGAATGAATGGGCCATTATCAACAATATCCCACATCCCATAGTCTTGAGATTCTAAGTAAATTTTTATCTTAACTTTCCACACACTATAGTTGGTCGCATTAAACAATGGATGCCTATTGGTAGAACTACCCTTCATACCCCCAACATAAGCCATGATCGATTAACTCTCTTGGCGTTACCCAATATAACAAAAGCCGATGCTCTGATACCACTTGAAACCAATAAAATAACCCTAGAGGGGGGGTGAATAGGGTTTTAAGACTACTTTAAAAATTAACAAACAACAAACCTCAATCTCAATAACACAAATAAGCAAACAACCAATCTCAACACAAATGTAAAACAATAATGTAAAGAGAGAAGGGTTTAAAGATACTTGACAAGGAGAATTAAATGGTTCGGCTTGATATACCCACAAGCCTACGTCTACCCCTTCAAGGAAGTCCCTTGAAAGGCCCTAGAATCCACTAGTATGATCTTCCTTACGGGTCAAGATCGAACCTCTTACAATCCCTTGATGTTATGCCCACATCAAGAACAAGCTTTGACAAACCCAAAGCTCCAAAGCTTGACAACCCCAAGCTTTGATACAAGAGCCTTTCGATGAAAAAATGTGTACAAGATTTCACTCTCAATAAGTAGATGAGTAGAAGTTGAAGTACTAGAACAAGAGAGATGAATATATGATGACTTATGAAAGTGTATCTCTCTCTAATGTAAGCTCACAATAAATGCTCTCTTGAAAAGGATGAGAAATCAATGAAAACAAGAGAGATTTGAACAATTGCTTTGATCTTTGAGAATATGAAAGATAAGAGAGCTTTGAATGCAATTGATGAATGAAAACTATGCCCAAGATGAGTATTTATAGAGGTGGGAATAAATATGACCGTTTGGGGGTTAGGTGGGGCATTAAATGCGCCAAACGGTAAATGCAGTCGACTGCAATGTCCCATTGCAGTCGACTGTATTCCCAAAAGTAGCCGTTGGAAATTCAAATTTTCAACTTGCAGTCGACTGCAATGCAATGCAGTCGACTGTAATAGGCTACTGGAAGTATTGCAGTCGACTGCATTTCAATACAGTCGACTGTAATACCTTACTGCCCAACTTGCAGTCGACGGCATTCCAATGCAGTCGACTGCATTCCTGAAAATGCAGTTTCCTTGTTTTTAAAGCATGAAAAACTTTTATGCATGCAAGGGAAACCTATGGGCAAGTTCTAGGTATACAGTCATCGTAACGATCATCTCTCTATGTCTAGTTTACAAAAACGGAAATAAAAGCATGAAAACTTCAATCGACGAATTCCCTCTTTGATGCGTTCCGTTAAGAGTCTTTGACCGTGTTGCTCGTCTAATAATCCGTTTGCATGAGTATGAGATTGTTCCTATTGTTTCATGAACTCAATGCATGTTAGACAGCATAATCATCAATGTTAGTTATCATCAAAATCAAATATAATCCTAGGTTAAATAACCGTAGGGTTAACAGGTACTTTGGGACCCCCTGGTGACGTGTCACTCCTAGGGGACGAGACATGTCAGCTGATGACACATACACTTTTTTGCTTATAAATTGTGGACTCTGGAGCTCATTAAGGAGATCGATCTCATTTGACATTTTTACTTTTTCTCTCTAAAAACCTATTCTCTCTGGAATTCTAGTGAGATAAACACTTTTTGGACTTCTGACTCGGACCTTGACTTGGAATGTCCACTGCGGGCCTGTTCGTCGTTGCCCTGCCTGCGCAGCGTTGCCAGCCCTCGCAGCCTGTCTGGGAAGCCTTGCTCTCAGCCCTTACTCTGTCCTTGCTGTCTCTCACTTTGTATACTTGGAAGCTGACTCGGACTGCAGCCTTTGTGGCACCTCCACATAGATACAAACCCCCTTTCCTTGGCATCATTTTGGTGACTCTGCTGGGGAGGTGAGCATCGTATTGCAGTCTGCCTACCTTCCACACTTAGGCACCATGCCTATGCAACAAAGAGTCATGAGGGCAACTAGCCAGGGCCTTATCCACACCATGCAAGAGGAGGAACACTTGGGCGAACAAGAGGGGACTAGTTTCATGCGTCTCCAAGACCAGCCACTAACTATCGCGCCTGACGTGCAAGTTGCAGTCAATACGGCCATCCAATAGTTTATCCCTACCATAGCCAGCATACAAGACTCGCAGACCACTCTTATGGCCGCTATATGGAAATGCAAAAATCTATACAAGCGATGGCCTCACAGCAGGTCGTGTCACCAATCCAGCTTGCAGGACCTGGGCCGCTTCCTAACGCTGCCCAGGCCCCAGTGTCTCGACCACCGCCACCTCGAACATCTAGACCCTTGGCGGTAGGACTCGTGACATCTTCCCTGCCTGTAGCTGATGCACCGCATCCAGTGATGCCATCGCGCAGGCCACAAACAGACTTGGGACCCGTGATGCAGCAGATCCTCCCCGCTGTTGTACCTCAACACATACCAGCCAAAAGCTCTTCCGAAACTCATGACTCCATTGAGATGGAGCCTAACCCCTACCCAACGAAACAATATCAAACGACCGGTCAAGTGGTGGATATGTTTCGCTCACCCACCCATGCCCCCATACACTTGCCACTGCCACCACCTTTCATATCTCATACATCTGCTACGCCTGCTCATCAAGTTGCCCCATCCGGGGGCTCGGGGGTTCGCAGTGCCCTTGTAAGCCATCATCCTTTGACTAGCCCGAAAATGACATCCCCTCACTATGTCTCCAAGTCATACTTTGATGCGCTTCTTCACCGACTGTCACAGCATTCTGCACCCGACTCATCTGCCCGACTGACAGGCCATGCGCCATATGTCAATGAGATAGCCACTATACCATACCCAGTCAAATACAAGCAACCCACCTTTTGCTCTTTAAAGGATGTGAGGGCAACGCCCGTGAGCACTTAACAAGATTCGCCGGCTCATTTGAGCAATATGGCCTGGGCGATAGTTTGAAGTTGAGGGAGTTTCACGAGTCCCTCACCGGCTTGGCATACACTTGGTATCATCAGATCCCTGCGAGGACTATCTATTCTTGGAGTGAAATGGTCCAACTATTCTTGGACAAATTTCACCACGAAGCTGAAAGAGTCACCATAGTGGACATCGCTGGCATACGCTAGAATCCCGGCGAGGAATTAAACAAATATGTGCACCGTTTTCACCTTAAATGCCTCGAGTGTACATATTTTAGTAAGGACGAGACGTTGGTTCCCATATGCATAAAAAACATGCATGACATCTACTGGGTGCATATCGAGAACCTACAGTTAAGGTCATGGGGACACCTCAAGGAAACAGGTTGCCGTACTTACGAGACGGTCGGCCCTGTCAAGCCATGGAAGCCTCGCCCGCAAAATGCACTGTTGGCCTCAGCAGACACACCCAACATTCAGCATAACAATAGCAGCACCAACCACAACAACATCAATAGCTACACTGGCTTCAAGCGTCAGTTCCCGGATGGGGACCGACGCTCTGACAGGAAAAGGCGACGGGAGACTACACCTGACTATCCATGTGATTTGAATAGGGTGAAGGAACTCTTGGCGGAATGGGTGGCACATGACAACAACTTCCAACTGCCACCAATGCGGACTAACATCACGGACGAAGAAAAGACCAGACCCAACTACTGTCCTTTCCATCAAGCCTTTGGCCATCATCTAAAAAATTGCAATGGGCTGCGAGCTATCTTTGCAAGAAAGGTCGCGTCACGCTACCTAAAGCTACGGAAGAACAACGATGTGCATAGGCACCCATACCCACCCCATGGCAACAACAATCGGGAGCATCATGTGCTCATGGCCGTTACTGACCGCATCGAGTCTATCCTCCCCGAAGATCCTACGGAAGTCTTTTCTATGGTCACACCTTGTGTACCTTCTACTCCTCAGCTAGTGTCCTCAACTGGACAAATGACCAAGATTAAAAGCTTTTTTGATGAAATGGGGTTTTCACCTGCAACACGGATTACCTCTCGAACTGTCTTATCGAGGTCACCACAGGCTTCGGGCCCGAATGTTTCGCCGCCCAAGCTGAGCTCAGACACATCCCTTCTACTGCATTCCTTTTCTCAGACGAGGACTCATCACCGATCAAACACCACAACCGACCGCTGTTCCTCGAATGCACCATTAACGGCACAGGCTTCCGCCGCGCCTTAGTAGACTACGGCGCCTCCATCGACATCTTACCTCTCACCACATTGCAACGGGCCGGCATTTCCCTAAGAAAAATCATCCGTGACCCCATCAGCATTATCGACTTTGGGCAGGGTCCTCAGTCAACACTAGGCCATATCACCGTCGACCTCATGGTCGGAACTATCCATCATGACACTACTTTTCACGTGATAGACAGGGAGCCTGCATTCCACCTCCTACTCGGCCGACCTTGGATTCATGTTAACAAGGTCGTTCCCTCAACGTACCACCAGTGTGTGAAACTGGTGGCCGGTCCTGCGGGACATGAGGTAGTGATGACAATCCCCGCAACCAGGGCCCCTTCGAATATGTTGAATCTTACTTCGCCGAGGCCTCTTTTTTCACCGAGCTCGTCGCGGATGGTCAGAATGCTACTCATATACACTCCACCAAGTTGCCAAATTGGGATGAACTGTGTGGAAACAAGCCTACCAAGCCCAAGACCAAGAAACATACCAAGCATAGGGGTCGACATCGGTGACGCCGCCCGCAATCATAACCAACTCTCTGCCTTCATCCCCCAAGTTAAAGAAGCACAAGGCCGAACCAACCTTCCAACACATCGTCACAGACGCCAAAGTTATCTACCAATTATGACGGTGTGCAGGGGTTTCAGGTGGTCCGTCATCTGACCCCCCCCCCCCCCCGACCTTGACCCGCCCATAGAGACTGAATTGTGTTGTGCGGCCGAGCATTGCCCGCTAGACCCTGAACTACCCCGGGGGCTGCCCCGCCTTGCTATGAAGATGGCCCTCGACCGTAGGCCGAAGACCTTGAAGAAATCAACAGAGTCTTCCCTAAATAAGGACTCGGGCCAATTAGAACAATCTTGCTAATTATAATTTCTATTGATTATATCTTGAAGATATAGGCATATTGCAAGAAGTAAATATGATGCCCATGAACCCCACTGCAAACAAGAAGCTCATAGAATGTTCACAGCTTTACCAGAAACCACAGAGATGGCTGAAATGAGAGGACCATATACACCTCTACCAGGGATATCAAGTGTCCCTTTTCCAGCCCAATATAGGCGGATCTCCAAGGTACTATTAGTTACAACTGCCTTAAAAGCTCTTACGACACCCTTTCCGACACCACCTGCTTCATCCTCGATATTGAAATCCTTCCAAACCAGTTTCCGCTGCAACAACAGTGAACTAAGTTAAACCTGAAATATATACGTAGCTAACACGGATGAACTTTCCTTTTGATAAGTCTTAGAAAAACAACCTAGTATTGGAAAAGTCAGAACATTGAGCTGAATCTAGGTAATAAACAATCCACAATCTAGAGGACTGGATAACAAACGAAAATCATAAAGGATGACGTGGCCGCCACCATTCCAAAGAAAAGCAAAATTGTTGCCGGCCCTTTCTACGTCAGTCCTCTAAACAAAGAAGTGAAATGCTGACATCTACCTGAATATATATATCAAATACGCGCCTTCCAAGGCTTCTATAGGTTTTGTCATCAGTGAACATGATCTCTGCAAAGTGGAGATTTACTGTGTAGTTTCCATCCCTCAGACAGTAACCGTAATAAGTCAAAGACAGTGGAGAAATTAAGTCGTGCATCTTTGTACAAGTCAGTAATGTTTCCACGGAGCACAGAAGCATTATTGTCAATAATATAAGAGTCTGTACTACTGTTGTCGAAGAAGTGACCAGTGCTGCTAAATCCCCAGTTAGACCGACTTCGGAAGAAATTTGAAGGCCCACCCAAGTCCGTATCGTCTTCATAGCTGTATCTGGTCTTCCTATCACCAATTACTTCCTTTCCGCCACAATTTATGTGGAAAGAGTACAACTCTGATAGAAAACCATAGAATGGTTAACTTATGATCAACAAAAGGCCGAACAGGGGTGGGGCAGAGGGGGCGGGCAACCAAGGTACTCCACTTTGACATGCCAGATCTCAACATCAACGAATGCAAATTTTGTCTTTCAATCGAACAAAGATATTTTGCTGGGGGAGAATCAATAAAAATTTCGGTGCACAAAAAATTGTAGCAAATACCACAGAAGATTACATACAAGAATCTAGAACATAGATAAAATATTAAGATCTGCACTTCATAGACATTAGTAATTTGAGATCCAAGATAAGCTTGGATCAGAGTCATGGGACACTGTAGCTCAAATGAACTTATAAGTGTATGCGACATAGATTCCATGTCTACTTATGAAGACAAGAGGTCTTACGAAGGAAGTTTTTATTTGTGAAAATGGTGCTTCACACTCAGAACAAGCACGAAGAAATTTGCGCTACCACCATATCTTTTGAAATCATCTGCCAGAGAAGTTTCTCAAGATCTTAGGTTTCTACCTGGACTCGATGAAGCAAAGATCACTTTGAGGGACTCATGATCATACCACCCATATAAGCTGAGTTGAGAAGCGAACATGGTAACATTTTTTAGAGGCTCTAAAGCAGAGCAAGTCTAAGAAAAAAGTAGCTCAGAAAAACATTAAGAGAAATGAAGGGCAAAAAGATGCAGGATAACCTTAAGCTGTTAGGTGTAAGATCAAAAGTATTAAGATCCTAGTTCCATCCACTCCATAGGTTTCTAACTAACAAGAGAAGGAAGATAAATGACATTCAACTTACTTTTTGAGCATGGCCTGCTTCTCAAGCATGAAACAATTCCGCTGGAAAGTCAATTTGAAAGACAAAAGAAATCAGCATCATATCAGCTTTGCTAGTTTTATTTTACAGATTTGTCATTGAAACTTTGAAGAACAGTATTGAGGTGAAGAAAATATGATGACGGAATTCCATATATAGATATAGAAAGTTACGATGTATCCCCACTTGAAAAGCTTCCAAACAAGTTTCTACAAGAAGGGAAAAACACACAAAATTCACACATCAGCTGGTATGCAGAAGATTCTAGAATCAGCATCACTAGAACAGTTTCAAGAGAGTTTTATCTCACACATTCTCTGTCTGACAATTTGCCCCAGAGCTTACAGATGTGAGATTGTTGTATGAAAGATCACTGGGGAAGAATTCACACGGCGATAAGATGCTAGAACATAGAATAAAAATGAAAGTAAAAGACAAATCAGTGGAAGAAAATCCACACTCGTGATACCTTATATCCTTGAACATCAGACGAGCATAAGGAGTTCGGTTTTCATGCATGTTAGTTAGGGAACTCAAAGACAAAATTCTTGTTTTCCTTTATGTTGTTGAAGACATGTTAAAAAGAGACACCATATTAACAACATACTTACCTGAGCCTCTTCTTGGCCTGTTATAATCTCAATGAAGATCGAGGTCGTCGATTAAATGGTTCATGAATTAACTATCGTCACTACCTCTTCAGACTAAGAAAACTAGTTGATCTATAACGAACCCTTGTATAACATTCCAGACAAGTAACATAAAAGGTTTGGAGAAGAACACTTACATATTTTTACCATCCGTCCTCATCCAATCCGGCATGGGTCCATCTAGCATGTTTCCGGTTAAATAACTAAAGAAGATTAGTACCATGAATTAGTGCAAAATGGCAGTTTTCTTCACCAAAGTACCATCAGCGAATGCTGCAAATATGGATTAACTAATAACTTTAAAGCTCAGATTACAGATTAATCCCCTTCAAGTATACCTCACTTGACTCAAATCTGCGCAGTTATTTCTCTTCATCCCAAAAAGATACTATTATGAATTGGAGTAAAACTTTTGAGCTAGTATTCCCCGTGAAGTTAACAGCCACAGGGATACGTGATAATTTCAAATCTCTAACCACTAAGTGAGCAAATACGGAAATTCCAACATAACCCACTTAATTCAAATCTATGCAATTCAAAGGTTCGATATTTTGAACCCTATTTTTTACCCCATATCCAAAAAATCACGTCCCCACTGAAAGAGGACAAGGTTCACTTAGGAGGAAAGCACATAATTTCTTTAATCAGTTCCAACTCCTTAAATGGTATGCAAGCTTTTGAGTGCTGCTACATTAAGTTGGCAAGAAAAGGCTCCTCCTTTACACAACTCAAAGCAATGGCAATTTCTTAGGTTTCCATACCCGACCTGCAGAGAGCAGGTAATCTCTCTGAGAAAAAGATAGGTTCCTTTTTGTACACATACTTACCATCTTATAGACCAAGTTAAGTTGCTAAATAAAGACACTTCAGGCATCTGCTTGGATTAATTTGCTATGGAACCTATTCCGAGCTTTGAAATCTTCCAACCCACCTTCTGTAGGTTTTCAGGTTGCACAAATTCAGCTCAGAGATAGTGGTATTGTTTAAGGCTACTAGACTTTTCGTGCCACTGAGGTAGTTGCGGGAGAGGTCCCTGCAACAATTGCAGTGAAGTGCATTATAGTTCAATGATCAGCATGTGCAGAACCATTGCTGCTTAGATTGTACCTGTGTCCCATTAACATTGCTCTTGCATTTTGGGTCGTGAATAAAAATGCCCAAATGGGTAGCTCGGAAAAATGGCTCTTTAGACCAAGTTGTGAGGGGGAAGAACTTACAGTACGCGTAGGTAGGGGAGTCCGGCCAATTCTTGTGGGAGCGTGCCTGGAAGACTTTGTCGTTTGAGAAATCTGCACTTCCAATTAGCTTCAGTTTACCATTTCATCGATATGGGTGTGTGTTGCATTAGTATGAACAAAACATCTGTGTAATGCGATTTTCTTAGGGAAAATTACAAAAACGTGGGTATTGGGGTTAAAAATGAGTGGAAGGTGGTTTCTTTTTGTAAAATTAACAAAAAGTGGATTATCTTTTGAAAATTCTGAACAATAGGGGGACTTAAAAAAAATGGATTTTTTCAAAATTTCATCTTTTGTTTACCCAAAATACCCCTCCCCCATCTTCCCTTCCAAATTAGACAAACACCTACACATAAAGTCGTGGTTCTAAACCATGTTTTCGACTTTAAGTAGAAAAAGTGGTTTGAAACCGCGACTTTAAAGTAGAAATCGCGATTTTAAACAACATTTTTAGTGTATATATATATATATATATATATATATATATATAAATGAAAACGTTTTCTACTTAAAGTCGTGGTTCCAAATCGCGATTTCTACTTTAAAATCGCGGTTTCAAACTGAAATTTTACTTTAAATCTGATTTTGAAGGGAAGATCGGGGAGGGGTACTTTGGGTAGACAAAAAATGAGGTTGAAAAAACCCATTTTTTTTCAACCCCCGACCTTGTTCAGAAATTCCAAAAAGTAAACCCCTTTTTCTTAAGTTTTCAAAACAAATCAACCTTTTATAAAGTTTTAACCCCAAAACCCACTTTTTTGTAATTTTCCCAATGTCCTTTAGTGACAAGCGTCAACTTTTTAATGACAAACAAGGATGCTAATATGAAGGTTGTAACTATCTCTTAGAATCCAAAATGTTACTAATGAAAATTGTTTTAGACTTTCTCGTAAAAAAAAGTCTCGAATATAACGGGAAGAGAAACGACTTAATACAATTAACACAACTGAAACTGGAGTGCAAAAAACTTCATTCCTACTGCCTAGAAAATCTTTTAACTCGTTGGATCCCGTTCTTTCTCACTCTAACGTCAATTCGATTCACTGCCGTAAAAACTTATTCAACACCTTATCAATTGTATGAGTATATAATTAGTTTCTTCCCCAACGCAAGACTTGCACAAATTATATTCCCCTTCCTTCCCAAATTATTTAAACATATTTGGTTTGTACGCTTATATAGGATATACATAATTTTTTATGAGTTTTAGAAAGAAAGTGGGTCAGGAGAGAAAAAGCGTTGGAATCGAATTGAATGCGAATAAAAAAATAGAATAAAAAAGTATAAAAAATGGTAAACATGTAAAAAAAAAAATTACCTATAGAATCTTTTTTTTTATAATAAAGTCATCAATTTTTTGGAGACGGTCGAAAATATAATCAATTTTTTTTGAGAGGGAGGGAATAACTTTTACAAGCATGATTCTCTTTTGCGAGCGCGTGAGAGAGAGAGAGAGGGAGAGAGAGAGGGAGAGAGTCGGTACATGCTAATAACATGGCAGACGGAGTTGTTGTTGAAGGTGCAATCACAGGCGAGATTCACGTCTGGGCCGGTGACCCAGGTCGAGCTTTGACCAGTACTGCATGGATCTACACTGAAATCCCAATCTTTCTTCCCCAGTGCGATTGCACTTCGATTCAAAGCTTCCACTGCCACCAACACACATACCCATATGCATAAGTCTACATCAGTATACACAGTCTATATTTTTACACTAAATACTCGGTGCATCCCCGAGAGGTTAACAACTTTTAAGGGACAACCAAGTGTGCATATATAAACAACAGCCTTAAATTTGTTGTGTTGTATCCACACGTACCTTCATCAGCTGGCAGAAGAGCAGCTCCAGAGGCAAGAGTGCCGATGAGAACCACAGCCACTGCAGCAACAATGAGCCGTGGGATGCACATTTCCTTCTCGTACATGTATGAATGCTTAAAGAAAATTTTCAAAGGTATGGAAAATGCTTGAATTGTGTGTAAGTGCTGTGGCCAACTTATGACATATAAAGCCACTTATGCTAGAGTTTGTAGACGAAGACCATAGCTGGTGTTGATTTGTTTTCACGGAAAATGAAAGGACTGTAAAAACTTGGAAAGTGAAAGAAGGCATTTTAATTAGATATTCATGAGGGTATGCCTTCATACGCCTTCAAGGTACTGGCACAAACAATAGGCACTATTTGCTATGTTTGTTTATTGGCTTAATCTCAAATATGTACTCTCAAGTTTATCTCAAGTACAACTTTAGTACCCAAGTTTGAAAGTGCGCCAAATTAGTACCTCAACACGGAGGACGAATTCCGTTTAAAAGTCAGATGGGATATGACTGTCATTATGAAAAAAGGACATAAAATCTGTCCATGTGGCCACGTGGGTTGTCCTTTTGACTCTCTCTCTCTCTCTCTCTCCCTCCCTCCCCCTTTCTTCTTTAATTCACACACAAAGAGATCGCCAGTGATGAAAAAAAGTCAATGGAGTTTTAAATTTTATTGATAGATTCACAGTTCTCATTAATTTTTGTATGTATCTGAATTTATATAAATACCCGAAACCCAAAAATAAATGCCATCATCTACTGACGCAGTTCGTTCAAATCTGTCTCATATCACATAACATTCAAACATGATGCAGATTCAAGCATTGTCGGAATGAAATCGCTGGCTATGTCGGTGATGGAGTCATGTAGGTATTGGGTTCTTGCCTTAGTGATTATAGGTTCCTACCTTATGGTCAGTGGCGGTGTACAATGTACAGAGAGAGAGAGAGAAGAAGAAAGGAGAAAAATTGGGTGATGGGTCTGTGTGTGAGAGAAAGAGAGAGAAAGAAAAAGAAAAAGAAGGGGGAGAGAGAGAAGAAGAGGAAGAAGAAGAAAAAAAGAGAGAGAAAGTGGATGTGGGTCTGCATGTGAGAGAGAGAGAGAGAGAGGAGAGAAGAAAGGAAAAAAAGAGAGAGAAAGTGGGTCTGCATGTATGAGAGAGAGAGGGAGAGAAGGAAAGGAAGGGGAGAGAGAGAGAGAGAGAAGAAGAAGAAGAAGAAGGAGGAGGGAAAAATAGAGAGAAAGTGGATCTGCATGTAACACCCCGATACTTTTTCGAAGTTATTTAAAACTTTTAGAAGTGAATATATTTTTCCTAGTGCCGATAATTTTTTTTAACAACTTTTAGCGGCGAATTAAATGTTTAGCGATTAGCATGACCGAACTTTATCGGCTAACTTTAGTGGCAAATTTTTTGAAAAACGTAAGTTATAATTAAATGTGGCAAATATAAATGACATTGATTAAGGCATTAGTGGCAATTAGCGAAACAATATCTTTATGAGCTCTTGGTGACGAAATTCCTTTTAGTTAGCGTTGATATTTTTATTTAGTAACTTTTAGCGACACTTAGTATAGCGGGTTATCTAACCAAACCATTAAATTGTTCGAGCATCTAAACTACAGTAAATAATTTATTTGGACCCATTTGCAATAATAGAAAGTTGTGGGTAAAATTATAATACTTAACGAAAGTTATGGTAGATTTTTGGTAAATTGCCAACTTAGGGTTTTATATATAAACAAACTATTGGGTCAGCCGTCCTTAGCTTCTATTGGAGACCCTATTGCGGCCAAGAAAGATACAGAGAGTTACAAAGAGAGAAAAAAAGGAACGATCGAAGAGAAGTTTTCCGGCGAATTTTTCGGTAAGTTTCTAGCTTTTCCTCTTGCTTATTTCATGATTTATGGGAATGAGAGGCTGGGTTTATGGCCGTGAGTGGAGGGCACTGCCTCGTAGGGCAGCATACCGTATGTGTGTTTGAGTGAGAGATCATGTGGGTATAGGATTGAGGGAAGGCAGTATATATGGGTTTCCAATGTGTATGAGAAAAAGGAAAGGCTGAAACTCAACGGTGTGAATGTATGTGTTTAGTGCAGCCGTGGGGTTGGACGAGTGAAAGGCAGGGAAGTAGCTGTGATGAAATATGTGTGTGTTTGCAATTGTGGAAAAATTGTGGGTGATTGGCAGAGAAGATAATGAAGATGTGATAGTGCCGAAAATATGTTGCAATAAATAAAAGCTGGGAGTTTAGACAGGGTTCTTGGCTCATTGGACAGGCTTCGTTTTGGAGATGGACGAATTCAATGGTGAGGGCTGATGTGTGAACTGCCATGAGGCAGTATATGGGTGATGTTGTGTGTAACCTGTGTGTCTGCGTGAAGGTTGTGTGTAACCTGTGTGTCTGCGTGAAGGTTGTGTGGATGTGTAATTGTGTGTGTTAGTGTGCGTGAGTGTGTAAACCAGAAAAAGGAGAGACCCACTACCATGAGGCAGTGGGTGTGGAAGGTGCGTATACTTGATAGTATATATGTGTGTGAGATTAAAGTGAAATAATGGGTGTGTTGAGTGTGGTGCAGGTTGGAGTGTGTAACAAGAAAGAATATGGTGCAATAGTGAGTGTGGGTGTATTTGTGGGTGTATATATGTGTGTTGGGTTTTGCAGTTTGTGAGGGAGTGTAGGGGAATGAGTGTATTTAGGTGTGAATAAGGTAAGCATAAATGGGTAAAACAGTGGGTGCATTAGTGTGTTTGTGGGTGTGTCCGTCAGTGAGTGGTGTCTTGTGCGTGTAGCTGTGTGTGTGTCTAGTGTGTGAGTGTAGTGTGATTGTGGTGTGAGTGTTTGCATGTGCTGTGTGTGCAGGGTGAGGTGAGGTGAGGTGTTTGAGTGGTTAAATGAAGGAAATACTATAAGAGAAGAATAGGGAGACCCACTGCCTTACGGCAGTGGGCATGCAAATGGGTAATGTTCTTCTCTTTTTGAACTTGGTGCAAAAGATGGTGAAATGGAGGGAATATAAGTGCTGGGTGTGTTAATGTGAGTATAAGAGTGTTGGTTATTGTATGTGTGTGAGTGGGTGTAATGGAGAAAGAAGTGATGTGAGGTTTTGGTAAACTGTGAGGGTGCTGCGTGAAGAGAGTGTGCTGTTGAGTGTGGTGTATGTTGAGGTTCTGTGAGGCAGAGAAAGTAAAGAGAAGAAAGGAAATACGGAGCGGGTAATTTGGGTTAGCGTTAAGTTCGACGCGTGCATAAACTAGCACACGGTTACCGTTAGCACGTAAAACTTTACAATATAATACATTAGGCTATATTAGGATTTTTGGCAAAATTTTATAATTTTCTGAAATCGTATGAAGTTTTAGTATTTTTTGTAATTTCAGATTCGTAAAATTCTTTTGGAGCCTTTAAACCTTGAAACTATTATGGGAAAAATTAGCGTAACGTTTTTATGGTATAACTACATCTCAGTTTGAATTTGATGATTTTTCGACTTGATTTGCTATGGTTTTCATATTGCATTGGTTTTTGCAAAACAAATAATTAAAAATACTTTTAATGCCTTTTAATTTCTGATTTAAATTTCTATATTTTTTATACATATTTCAAAGCTGTTACAAAAATTATGGGACTTTATTTTCAGATAGATGTAATTATGGCTATTTATGGGCTTTTCTTGCATTTAAAGAAATTATAATAATTCAAAGGATCATTTGCACATAAAACCTTATACTATGGGGGTGGGTGCGCATTTCACCTCACTGTTTCAATTTTAACTTAATTCACCTCAATGTTTCTCAATTTGAGCGTAATGCACCAATTGACGGGCTGAAGTCCAATTTATTGGATGCCCGTCAACCTCTTAGGGGTAAATTTATCACTTTACACTATTTACCACCATGGCAGCCAAGTCATCACCATTAACCAATAAAGAATTGACACGTGCCAATATTTTGCTCACCTTCATCTTCCCTTACATGATCAATTGATCCACCGGAACACCCTAATCCACTTCGGCCGCAACCCCCAGCAACAACTCTATACCACTTCTGCCGCAACCCCTACCCAACACCCCTATCCCATTTCTACAGCAACCACCACCAACACCCTTAACCCATTTTTGCCACAACCACTGCCACTATACCCACACCAACACTCTTTTACCCACTTTTCCCGCAACCACCACCCAATACCCCTATCACACTTCTACCGCAACCACCACAAACCCACTTATGTCGCGACAACCCCAACACCCCTATACCCACTTCCGCCGCCACCATTACAAACTCAGGGACAAATGCACAGATTTTCACCATCATCGAAGCCCAATAGCCTCTGCTTTAGGAACCGTGAATCCCTGATTTTGGCACGATTGTGTCGCGGCAAAGTTAACGGCGAAGCCCGATACTTTCGTTCTATTTTTTATTTTGGCATGAAAATCTGGCCTGAAAAAAGTGAGGGTGAAGAGAGAAAGGGGATCTGGGTATTATGTTAGGAATTTGGTTGTAGTGGTGGTTGGGGGGCTTCATGCTTGGCTGCCTGAACACTGAAAAACATTGTTATTGTGTTTCATTTTGCGTCAATGTTACCTTCTGTTAAGCTCTCCATACACCTTGATATGTATGTACAACATAGGCCTTTTGTTCCTTTTGTCCTGAGCCATTGCTTGGTGTGGTTTTTGCCATGAATGTAGAGTTTAGGAGCTTGAATACATGTGTTGATCAGAGGTGAGGCAGTAAAGAACAGATAGGGGATGAGGCATAGTGCGATTAGAGTTGAGAGGATAAAAGCCATTAGTTCCCTTTTTCATTTCGTACAGGAGGAATGTGAAGACCTAGGTAGCCTGGTGCAGCCAGCTGATGCCCTTATTTTGCGGGCTCTGCCATGTGGGAAGAAGGGATGAAGTTATGATTTTATCCCCAAGAGATTGACGGCGTCCACAAAATTGGACTTCAGACTGTCAATTGGTTAATTACACATCAATTAGTGAACAGTAAGGTGAATTGCACCAAAATTGAAATAATAAGGTGAAATGGGCTTAATTTCACCCAGCACCCTGTACTTAGGGGTCAGTTGCATCCAGCACCCTAGGGTTTTAAAATTGGCACCCAACACCAAATGACGGTCAAACTGCCTGTTGACTATACGGCTGTTAGTTTTTCAGGGGCAAAATGAGATTATTGCCCCTAAAGCTTACATGTCATCCCAGTCAGTGACACATTGCCAATTGGCTGTCCACGTCATTTCCCTCCAACAGCCCTTATTCTCTCTCTCCTTCCACATATCCCTCAAACGGTAAATTAGAAAGCCCTAATTAATCCCCAATTACAAAAATTCTCAACTATTTGTTCGAGGGGCATATCGATCGGCGATTCGCAGAGAGATGGAGCCGTTCGACATGCGAGATGATCTATTCGCCGACGATAAACACACGCCCGATTACGGTAAGCATCCTTCCTAGTTTGTTAGGGTTTCTGCTCTTCCCAAAATTGTTTAAACGCCCGATTATGTTTACACACCCGATTAACACATTTATGCTCTTCCCAAAATTGTTAGGGTTTATGTGCATGTTAGGGTTTCAACGTTGACGTTTGGGGATTATAGTTACTGTTTGGGGTGGCAATGGACCATTTTCTGATATAATTGACATGCTTTTCCAATTTTAGTACCACTATGTCAATGGACTGAAATTTTGAATTTTTTAAAAGACTTGTAAAGTGTATTGATACAATATGTATTGTAGTGCATTGATACAATATGTCTTGTAGTGTATTGATACAATATGTCTAGTACTATATTAATAATAGCTGTATTTTTTATACTGTAGATCATGCCATGTCATACTTCACTCTGAAATTGTGGAGTGGTGGACAAATGCATAATGTTGGAAAGAAGATATATTTGGGTGGCAGGTTGACTTATTTTGACAATGTAGATTTAGACAGGATGAACATACAACTACTACATAGGATGCTTAGGAAGGTGGGATATGGTGACTGTTTAGGGTTTGTGTACCTGACCCCTGGGTGTACCTTAGATGATGGCTTAGTATTTTTATCCAATGACCTGAATATATTGACTATGACAGAGTTGCTACCCCCTAGGATGGTGATAGAAGTTTTTGTACTTCATGCACAAAGTTTTCAAGCATTGCCAGCAGGCACAGGGCAGTTTGTTGGTGGGCAGGGTAGTGGAAGTGAAAATGTGGAAATGGTTGATCTAGATGATTACACAGATGATAGTGATTCAGATAATGAAGAGGATACTAGCAATGAGGATAGCAATGCTAGAGTTGAAGAAAGACCTGAGGTTACTTGCAATGCTAGAGTTGAGATCACACATGAGAATACTACAAATGCTATGGTTCAGGAAGAACATGAGAATAACAATGATATAGTTGAAGAAAGAAATACTACCAATGATACAGTTGAAGAAATAAATGAGGATGCTAGGGTTGAAGAAGGAAATTTGGATACTAGCAATGCTAGGGTTGAAGAAGGAAATGAGGATACTAGCAATGCTAGGGTTGAAGAAGGAAATGAGGATACTAGCAATGCTAGGGTTGAAGAAGAACATGACCATGATGGGTCTACATGTGAAGAAGATTCTGATGGTGATTATGAGGATGTTGACTATAGAATGGATGAGGTTGGGGTTGAGGTTGAGGTTGATGATGATATATTATATCATCAAAATATAGATGAAGATGTGACTGAGACTTTAGATGAAGCAGATAATTATATTGATCCAGACTGTGGAGATGATGACACTGCATCCAGGAGTTTGCATGGGTCAGATGATGAGGGCTCTGGTATGACTCCTACTTTTCCAGTCTTTAACAAGACATGGTTGAACTACAGAGATGCTGAGACTATGGTTGATTTTAAGTTTGAGGTTGGGATGTGCTTTAGGGATAAGAGTGATTTCCAAAATGCTGTCAGGGCACATGCTTTAAAGCATGGGAAGGAGTTTGTAAAGTTCAAGAAATCTGAGAAGACGAGGGTGTTAGTTGTGTGTGAGCCCAAAACAGGGACATGTCCATGGGAGATTTTGGCTTCCCTGAAACATGATGAAGATACATTTCAGATAAAAAGAGTTGGCCTAGAGCACACTTGTGGTAGGAGCCATAATATTAGATATGCAACCTCTAACTTTCTGTCAGAGCAGTATATGAACAAGTGGAGAAGTAATTCCACATGGCCAGTGCAGGCATTCAGAAGTCAAGTTGAAGAGGACTTTGTTGTCAATGTGTCTAAGTAGAAGGGCTACAGGGCTAGAAAAAAGGCAATGGTTCTAATTGAAGGCAGTGTCAAGGAGCAGTTTGCACAACTGTGGGACTATGCTAAGGAATTGAAAAGGACCAACCCTGGGACTACTGTTGATTTGCAGGTAGACAATAGTGGGGAACAACCTGTCTTTGAAAGAATCTATATCTATCTTGGTGGTCTTAAAAAAGGATTCCTAGAACAGTGCAGACCCTTAATAAGGTTAGATGGTTGTCACTTGAAAGGTGCAACCAAGGGTCAGATTCTTACTGCTGTTGGCATTGATACCAACAATGGAATGTTTCCAGTTGCTTATGCAATTGTTGAGAGTGAGTGCACTAGTTCTTGGAGATGGTTTGTTGAGTTGCTTGTAGATGACCTTAAAATCAACCCAGGTGGATGGACCTTTATTTCAGATAAGCAGAAACGTTTACTAAATGCATTAGATGCTATTGTGCCAGAAGCTGAGCATTGACATTGTGCAAAGCATTTGTATGATAACTTCAAGAATGCAGGGTTTAAGGGGTGGACATACAAGGAATATTTCTGGAATGCAGCTTATGCAAGTTATGTGGAACAGTTTGACAAGGTAATGAAGAAGCTTAGAACAATATGTGAGGAAGCATGGCAGTGGTTGGCAGATAGACCAACTTCACATTGGTCCAGGTCAAACTTTAGGACTTTTCTTAAGTGTGACCTGTTGTGTAATAACTTGTGTGAGAGCTTTAATAGTACTATATTGGATGCAAGGGACAAACCAATAATATAGTGTCTTGAGGTGATTAGGGAGTACCTGATGAAGAGAATGATGTTGCAAAGAGAATCAATGAGGAAGAAGCTCAGTGATGGCCCTTTTACACCTAGAGTTGCAAAGAAGTTAGATAATATAAAGAAGGCAGCTGGTTGGGCTACTGCAACCTGGTCTGGAAGAGGAATTTACCAAGTAACTATGACAAGAGGGGGTCAGTTTACTGTAGATTTGGATTCTCGCACTTGCATTTGTAAGGCATGGGATTTGACAGGCATCCCATATGTACATGCTGTGGTAGCAATGTATTACAAGGGTGTCATGCCAGATGAGTATGTTGCTGACTGTTACAGGAAAAGCACATTCATAAAAGGATATGAGCATATGGTTTTCCCTATGAACAGTAGTGATCTGTGGCCCAGGACAGGATTGCCCTTAATATTACCACCTGTATCTGAGCCCCAGCCTGGTAGACCATCCACTGCTAGGAGGAGACAAGCAGATGAACCAAGGGCTAGTGCTACCCATTCTCTAAAACTGAGGAGGGGCCTTACAGGAGTCAGGTGTAGTAGATGCAAAAGTGTTAATCATAATTCTAGGACTTGCACAGCACCACTAGGAAATAAAGAGGGGGAAAATATTCCTCAACCCCAAGATGGCCCTGAACCACAAACTGGCCATGGGGCAGATGAGATTGCTTCAAGTCAAGCAGCCATGGAAGATGCTCCACCATGCACTCAACCAACACAGCCAGGAATGGCTACAATGACTGTAAGTATTCACTGGATTTTGTGCTTTTTGTATTTTATTTACCACTATATTTTTTAAATATCTATATATTTTTTTTGTGAATAGGAAAATCCTAGTAGTGCACTTGGACCAAGTATGCATAGAACTCCTCTTTTTATTCCCCCTATGTCAGAACTACCTGTTAGAAGGACTACAAGGACTGTAAGTGACATTGTTTAGTATTCTTTAATTTGGTTAGTAATGTTAGTAATACAGTGTGTAACTTCCTTTTTTGTAGAATAAAAGGAAGTCAGTATTCTATAATGTGGCTCCAGCAACAGCTGAATGTGAGCAAGCAACCAACCTGGTAATGACACTATAATTTATTTGCCACTCCTTAAAAGTTATTAATTAATGCAAGACTTATCTTTGTTTTCATGTCCTCAGGATGAAGATGATGTTGAACCTGTCCTAAACACATACTTTCAGGAGACAAGGGCTACACCTAGAGTTCCACCACCTGTCCCAAGATCAGTGCAAATCAGTGGGGTTAGGATAGAAGAATCAAGGTTGACATGGAATGGTCAGAAGACAGTGTCACTAGCATCACTTCTACCAGCTGAAAACAAGAACAAAAAGTAGCAAGAAGCTGGTCTTTACTAGTAGTAGGATATCTTTTGTGGGGTTAGGATATCTTTTGTAAAAAGGGTTGACAATTTTTTTGCAGTGGTCAATAGATGATGATACATAGGCCCTTTTTTTGTTGCAGTGGTCAATATCTTTTGTAAGAGGCACCTTTGTGTGCCTTGGGAACTAGATGTTATTTATTTAGGCATTCAATTGTCATGGCCACTTTTTGTGCAGCTTGATTAACACAAAACATGGAACATATTTTGTGCAGCCATTTGATTGTGCAGCCACTTATGATATTAATACATATGGAGTTTAACCATATTTTGTCCTGCCATTTGACAGTATTTGCTGGCATTTTATGCAGCCATTTGACTGTATCTGCAGTCATTTTATGCAGCCATTTTATATCTATGTCAGCAGTCATTTTGCCAACTCAGTGGAAATGAGAACACACTTGAGACATTCAAATTGTTTCAATCAACCTTCATTGCAATAACATAGGAAAATGAGATCACACTTGAGACATTCAAATTGTTTCAAGAAAACCTTCATTCCAATAACATATGAAAACCTTCATTGCAATTACATTTCTTTCAATGCCAGCACATAATCTGCATCAACATTAACATTTATGCCCCCATTTTGCACCATAAAACCACATAACAATACCCAATCCCAGCAATAAAAACACTAACTTCTTTGTGATTTTCCCACTGTTTTTGGCCTCCCATACTTGTTTTTTTGCCAACCTAATCTTCTTCCTCAAATCTTCAACTGCTTTGGCATATGTCTCATTCTTCTCAGTCAATTCCTCAATTGCAGCTTCTAAAATTCCATTATTCTTCTTCAAATCTTCAATCACTCTATTCTTCTCAACAATCATGCCACTAATTTCAGAGTTTTGATTTAAGATCCTCTTTCCAAACACCTTCCCTCTTTCACAGACTTCTGGGTCAATCCATTCAAAGTACCCACAAAACATTTCCTACAAACACACCAACATATTAATTTCAAAATTCACGAATCAATTTTGAAAGATGAAACTCATAAAATTACCTTATATTTTCCACATCCAACAAACCTTCTTCCTGGGTTGTCCATCGTTCTAGCATACTTTATGCAAGAAGGTCCACAGTAGCAGCCATGGCATTTTCCCATTTCAGTCATTGAATTGCTACTAGAACTCATCTCCACACCCTGTTCCTCGCAATTGAAAGCCCTAAAACCAATTTACATCAATTCAACACAGCCAAGCCCGAAATCCCTAAAATCCCCAAATCACAAAAACAACCCTACTTCTAAATAAACCCTACTTATAAAGCCATAAAGTAATCTGCCCTTACCTTCGTGTTTTGCTCGTTAAACTTGAGTTCTTCTTCCCTCTAATGGCAGCTACGGTCTGAGTCTGTATGTGTGTGGGTGTACGTGAGCCTCATCTGCGTGAGCTTCTATACACCCAGGTAGCCGTTTGAACCATATTATGTGGGAGGAGAGAGCCGTTGGAGGGAAATGACGTGGAGTGCCAATTGGGGCATGTAAAGCTGACTGTGGTGACATGTAAGCACTTGTGGTTGATAAGACCTTTTTGCCCCTAAAAAACTAACAGTCGTTTGGTCAACATATATTTTGACCGTCATTTGGCGATGGCAGTCAAGATTTTTGAATTTTTTGGTGTTGGGTGCCAATTTTAAAACCCTAGGGTGCTGTGTGCAAATGACCCCTAAGTACAGGGTGTAGCCTAAAATTAACCCAGTGAAATGCGCACCTGTACCCATAGTATAAGGTTTTATGTGCAAATGATCCTAATTCAAAAATATTCGAAAATCCAAAAAATTCATATTTTTGTCTTTTATTAATGTTTTAAGCTATAAAAGTGTTTTATTGTAATTTATTAAGAATTTTGGGATATCATTACGCGTTAAGGAGTGTATAGGGTTTTCCGCTAGGTTCATCGTGTGCGGGAACCATTTTGAGTTGAACGATTTCGGAGTTAGAAGTGAGCATCGTTTGCATAGTGAATATTAGGTTCATAGTATATTAGTATAGATTGTGTTCAAACAAATGGATTGTCAATCTAGGATTATTCAGAGAATTTTGATCGAGGTTGCGTAGCATTGCATAGCGTGGATCGAGGTAAAGAATTCTATCCGAAACCTACTTCATCGTTCTAATTTCAAATGTTTTATTATGGCAGCTTTATGAACTGCATTGATTCAAATTTATGTTTGTTATAAAAGATGTTTTGAAATTGCCCATGAAACTCTAAATTGAGCCTTATAGTGATCGTTTGGAATTCTGTTTCATCTCATCTTGGAATTCATTGTTCATTTGATATGTTTATTGATTGTTCATCGTAAAGCATTTTCAATTGTATTTACTCCTTCTAAATGTTGACATGAGTTAGTAATTTGGGAGTTATAAGGATGGTCTGTTGGTTGGGTTATACTAGTACCTAGATGGACTAGTCAGTGTACATATGCATATGTAAAGCGTATCGAGTACTGTCGAGGTGGCTTTGCTATAGTGTACTGCTCATGTTCAACGTTTTCTATTCCTATTTTTATTATACATAAAGTGTTTTGAATAACTGTTAATTGAGGGATTAAGTTAATACTCGTCCCTATGTTTATATCTAAATAATTGAGATTTCATTTAAAAGTGTTTCGAAAAGTTATTGTTTGACTTGAATACAAAATCGTATGTATCATTTTGTTGTTTTAAATATTTGTGCGACCTTACTGCGCTCTCAAAAGCTCACCCTCCTTTGATTTTCTTTCCGCAGGTTGCCTGAGTATGTATTAGAGTTGAGCGAGAGAGAAATTAAGATAGTATTGATAGATAGAACCCCTGCTCGGGTTAATATCATTATTTAAATTTTTCGGACTTAGTTTAGATGTTTCAATTATGACAGCCTATTAGGAGTATGATTTAATTTATGGATTAATTGCTATGACGTTTGTGATATTATTGCTATGACGTTTGTGATATTATTTGGTTAAGTTTGAGGTATTATTCTCTTATCGTAAATGATCGATCGATTGTTTAACGTTCCGGAAAATTACCGACATGTTACACTGCATGTATGAGAGAGAGAGAGAGAAGGAAATGAATGAGAGTGAGAAGAAGAAGGAAAACAAAGGAGAGAAAGTGGGTCTGCATGTATGAGAGAGAGAGAGAAAGAAGGAAAGGAAGAGGAGAGAGAAGAAGGAGGAAAAAAAGAGAGAGAAAGTGGGTCTGCATGTATGTGAGAGAGAGAGAGATAGAGAAGGAAATGAAGGAGAGAGGAGAAGAAGAAGAAGAAAAAAGAGAGAGAGAAAGTGGGTGTAGTCTGTAGGTGAGTGTAGTCTCTGTGTGTGTGCGTGAGAGAGAGAGAGAGAAGAAGAAAAAGAAGAGAGAGAAAAAGTGGGTGATGGGTCTCCATGTGAGAGAGAGAGAGAGAGAAAAGAAAAAAAAAGGGAAAATAGGGAATGACCCCTCTACTTTACACGTTCTACGATTTGCCCCCCTCCACTTCAAAGTTAAGCACTAAACCCCTCCACAGTTACAGAAAATGGGCACTTTAGACGGAAACTGTTAAATATAACAGCGCGTGGTCAACACGCGCGTTGACTAACGATTTTTTTTTGTAAATGACATTTTTGCCCATTGTCTCTTTTTAGAAAAGAAAATCAGAAAAAAACCCTAATTCTAACCACCACCACCCCCCCCCCCCCCGGCACCCAACCCCCTATCCCCCCAACCCAATTCTGTCAACTCCCCCGACCACCCGACCACCGCACCCCTTCGTCTCCCCGTCTGCCTCCCTCTTCCCCGTCGACGCACCACCCTCCCCAATCCCCCTCCCCGGCGCAGCGACCCCCCTTCCCCTTCCCCTTCCCCGTCGCAGCGAACGCCCTTCTCCTTCCCCTTCCCCATCGTCGCGACCGCCCTCCCCCTTCTCCTTCCCCGTTGAGGTGATCCATTAATTAACACGGCATTGATGAAAATTTGAATTGAATTGAAATGGGATTTAGAGAGAGAAAGGGCTGCCGGCGGTGTCTCAACGGCGTGGGTTTGCCAAGGGGCTTGCCGGCGGCGTATCGGCGGTGTGGGTTTGCCAAAGGGCTTGCCAGCGTGGTGGGGTGGGTTTGCCAAGGGGCTTGCCGGCGTGGTGGGGTGGGGCGAGTCTGCCGGATGGTGGGCCGAGAGAGGCTGCCGGCAGCGTAGGGTGAGGAGGACGCTTGGGCTGTCGGCAGCGGGATCAGATCTGGAGAAAGAGAAGAGAAACCCTAATTTGAAAATTAGGGTTTTGAAATCCTAATTTTGAGGTTTCAAAACCCTAATTTTTAAATCAGGGTTTCAAATCCTCTAATTTTAGCATTTCAAAAGCTTAATTTGCAAATTAGTTGCTAAACCTAACGGCAATCGCGTTTCCTTTTTATTTTTTTTTTTGTAACTCCCTGGTGGTCGGAGAAAAAGAAAAGTGGTTGTGCTCAATGAAGTACGTGGTTGTGCTCAGTGAATCACCAATTATAGCGGGGTTGACCAGAGGAGGAGGGTCATGGGCAAAAATTGTAATTTAAATTTGAGGAGGGGGGGGGGGGGGATTGCACACCGTGTATAGTACAGGGGGTCATTAGCTAATAAAGAAATAAGGGTATTTTGGTCATTTCACGCTATTCATAACGGATCCGTCTAAGGTGCCTATTTTCTGTAACTATAGGGGGATTTAGTGCTTAACTTTGAAGTGGAGGGGGGCAAATCGCACAACGTGTAAAGTAGAGGGGGTCATTCCCTATTTTCCCCGAAAGAAAAAAGAAGAAGAAGAAACAGAGGAAAAAAATCAATTTGAATTAGAAATGTAAAAAAAGTACATTGAAAATGCACAAAAGGATGGCCACGTGGCCACATATATAGATTTTATGTCCTTTTTTTTTCTTCATAATGATAGCCCTATCTCTCTGACTTTCTAATGGCATCGATTATCCTTCAGTCGAGGTACTTATTTGGTACGTTATTTAAAAGTTGGGTATCTTTTTGGCGCTCTCTCAAATTTGGGTACTAAAGTTGTACTGGGGGTAAACTTGAAGGTACAATTTTGGGATTAAGCCTTGTTTATTCGAAGCATGGGACGGGATTTGAATATAATTGAAGGAGTGGATGAAAATTTCATATATGTATAATGGATTCAAGGTTTTTTACTTACTTTTTTCTTCTAACTAAAGAAAATGTTGACCGTAACATATATGTCAAAGCAGGTTCTTGTAGCAGGTTGTTATCGAGTTAATCTTGAGATTTTGAAACCAAAAAAACAAAAAAAAAGTGTCAATTAATGCCCAACGACCTCCAAAGTCGGCTGCCAATCAAAAGACTAAAATAAAGTATTTTGTACTCGAGCTAATATCCAACGTTTAGGCCATAGAGTAATGATATGATCTTAATATCTGTCAAATCATCATCCTTTCTCACACACCCCGTCCTTCCTCAAATCCCTGGTTTCAGCATCACTGTCACGTTTCTTCGTCAACTAATGCTCAAGTTCCACAATGACCACCATTGCCATATTTGCATCTCCATGGCGACGTATTGTACTATGGTACACCTTTTGCAGTAGTATCTTTTCTTTGAAGTAAATAAGAAAAAAAATTTATCAAAAGATAATTCTCCCGCCTTTTGCTAGTTTTGTTAAATGGCTAACACATATATTCCTCCACCATAGCCATTTGTTAGATTTCTCTACCTTCAATCCCCATCAATTTCATGCATTGCCATACCATCACCCACCACCACGTTTAATCATTCATTTAATTCCTATAGACAACAATTACCATCACCATGACTCATTAACCACCAAACCCTCTGAAAACCCCAGCCATACCGAGCACTGTCAATTCCAAGCATTGTCGTACCATTAATCACCAATAGCACCTTTAATCGTCCATTCAATCCCTCTAGACAACAATTACCATCACCATGACTACTTAGCCATCACGCCCTCTTCTAAAACCCACAGCCATACCAACCATCGTCAATTCCAAGCATTCTCATTCGTCAACCAACACCGCAGCCACCACCACCACTTATAATCATCCATCTAGTCCTTCTCGACAACATTTACCATCGCCATAAATCCTTAACCATCACGCCCTTTTCCGAAACCCCCAACCCCCTACAACTTTTCATTCTGTTACAACCTTAATCCTTAACCTATGGAAATCGATCTGTATACTAACTCAAACTCTACAAATCCATACACCAAAACATCATCACTATGAGTCTCATCTTTCTACAAACCATTTTTAGCCACCAATAAAGTCACCTAGCAACCCATAATCAGCCTTCACGTGCTTTCTTTTTTCGCGCGTCTATCTTTCATTTCAAACTTTTAGAATAACCTAGCAAGATCTCTTGCGAACTCCAAAGCTCGCATTTACCTTCTCGTGAATCAATAAGAAACAAAAGTTGAGGTATGGCTACTTGTTTAACTATTACTATAATTCCCACCTCTAATTGTGGCATTTTCCACAACCACAACCATTGCCGTATTTGTACCTTCATATTTACCACCATCATTTACAACTCTTGCATTTACCTCTTTTTCTATAAAGTAAAAGTAACAAAGAAAAGTAATCATCATCGTCCTGCCATTTCTTACTAGTTCTATGATATTGTTGAGGCGTTCTTCCTCTACGATGACCATCTATCACAACTACTGTTATTGTCAATCGGCACCTCTCCACAAACCTAACCACAACAGTCTTCTCATTACTCACAACCACCCTTATGAATTCCATTTGGGTCTTGGCTTAGCATTTGTTGGCATGGCTGAAGATGCTACATATTTGTCAATAACTTAACTTCGGAAGATTTCTCAACAACTTTAAAGATACATCTACCTCACTATGAATGTGTAATATACAAAAGGTGAGGTATATCTACACAAAGTTTTTGCTATGTTCATGTATCTACAGCTATATATGTCACAAAAGGTGTGCGATCTCATTGTTTGGATAGGGAATTAGAATTTGCATTTAGCTAATCATAATTAAACAAGATATATTAAGTAGTATAGTATGGCCACAACATTAAATAATGCTCCATGTTTCAGTAAGATAAAATGGAGCACTAATAGTGGTTTTTGTCATGACATTTTATTGGGGCAAAATTAACTTAAAGCTCCCGACACACATGTGAAATATTCAAGGAATGTCTATTTTTGCACCTTATCACGTTTTTTCATATTATCATCCGTCATTAAACGACATATGTTTTGTCATTCATGTATTTTTTTAGCAACAAAAAAGGGTGTGTAACTGCATATAGGGTGTGAAAATAGATACTTCCAACTATATATGGTTTGAGAGCGGTCCTGCTAAAATTTGATTAAGGGGCTGTTTGATAAAACTGAAATTTAAGTGCGGAAAAAATTAAGCACTGAATTTGTAAAACTGATAACTTTAAGCGACTGAATTTTTACTGAAAAATAAGTTAACATGTTTGGTAAATCAAAAGCAGATAACTGAAAATTGTTTATTTACAGATTTATCTATTTTACCAAAATTATTCATTTGTTTAAGTACTTTGTAACTTTTTTTTGGGGGTGGGGTGGGGGGGTAAAATTGTGTTGATGGTGGTGGCAGTGACGATGGAGTGGTGGTGGCGGCGGCGACAAAAAACTGTCAATGGTGGCGCTAATTGAGCTTGAAGATGTGGTGTTGGTAATTGTGATGATAGCAAAAGGCAGCGACATGGCTGTTAGTGGTTGTAGTGTGGTGAATCTTTAGATAATTTTGACGAAAACAGACGTAATGACAACGACGACAGTATGGTGGAGGTGGCGGTGTCCTTGTGGTGGTGTCGGTGGTGGTGGTGATAGTGACTATGTTATGGTAATTGTGGTGGTGGTAGCAAAATGAAATAATGGTTGTGATGGTACATGTATTGTGGTGGAGACGGTGTTGTCAGCAAATTAATTGAGGCGGCATCGTGGTGGTAATTTTTTTATTTATGTAAAAATATGATAAATAACTTTTTAACCATCTCACTTAGAATTAAGTGATCAGCATTAAGTAAGTCCACCTGACTTAAAATTTTAGGGTGTGTTTGATAACACAATTAAGCACTTAAAACTTAAAGTTTTCAATGATTTTCAATTAAGTGCGTTTGATAACGCTAAATCTTGTATCACTTAAAAAATTAAGTCCTACCAAAAATAGACTAAAATTTTAAGTCAGGTGGACTTACTTAATGCTGATCATATTAGACGCTTGGACATGTAGGTGACCCAGACACTCGTACCGAGTCCATATAACATAGATTATAGTAGGACTGGGACATTAAGTAGAAATTATATTGCTATTGTAATAGATGTACATACCTTAAATACTTGATCAGCTATGTTAACTCTCATCAGTATCTAGGAAAATAACGTGTTGTTTCTTTGTAACCTAGTGATCTTTTCTCTGTTTGTTGCTTCAAGTGCATAAAGAGGTCTGACCTACAGGCAGATCGAAGATCGAAGATATGTTTTTAAGCGAAATTAAGGTGCAACTATTAATGCGTTCAACATATAATTTACTAAACTTCACTAAACTATTGTTGCTTTAGAGAATGTCCTATCAAAGAAGAAAGTGTCATAACAACTAAAGATTACTCACCAGATAACAACTAATTTTACTTGTAATATCAAGAAATAATTTATACATATCCTAGAATAACCAACTGCAAACATAAATTGATTATCCTAGTAATGAAGGTAATGAGCTCAGAAAAGGTTCCAAAACTATACGTAGTTGCAAAGAGGACCTATGTTTGCACTATTTTTGTACACGCGCTCATACACAAACACACACATGCTTCACAATCAAATTGCACATTTTAGTCAAACACCTTTGAGGCCTATGGGGGGGAAAGACACTAATAAGAAAGCTCAATCAACTACGAAACATAGATAAAATTCTTCAACTGCACTAACAAATGGCAGTTTTTTCGGTATATTTGAGCCAAACTGAGGTAGTCATCATCCTTGGAAGCACCTCAGATTAGTCATATTAATATTGTGGGCATATTTTTAATGTATTTTGGGTAAACAGAGAAACAATTAATAAGAGACTCCTTCTTTTCATAAATTGTTGGGGAGAATTGTCATTAGGACTCTTCCATAGATAACATTGATGCCTATTCGCACGCGCTTGCTCATCAGTGCTATTCCAGCCATGAAAGAAAGAGCCTGGGGAAAAAATTTCACACATAATAAGGTTTGGAACATAAAGCCCCGTAATTTAGGTATATTTATAACATTAGGATTGATGGAGTTGGGGAGAAGATAGCAAGAAGATAAGCATATAAAGGTGATGGAGTAAAACGTTCGGGACGATCGGGTGTATGAGAAAACATTGTATCTAACTCTCAAGGGATTTAATGTTGTAGTTAGCAAACCAAAGTACAATGGAAAGTAAGATGAAGTTAGTATCTAAAAAACATTTCATCCACTGGACAGGAAGTATCAAAGTAAATAGGATATCCACAATGCTATATGATGGTCATGTCTAGTCCTGCCCTAGATACAACAAAAAGCTAAGTTTTTAGTCTAGCAAGAAGTACTCATCCTCCGCTCGTGAACTCAAGTTAGAGCTTCACTATAGATCATTGTAGGGAGCAGCAATGGCACAAGGGATGTTTATTAGATGTATTAGTTAATTAGAAACACGTCTAGATTGGAAGGACAGAACCTCACAAGGCAAACATGACATCCTTACAACAAAAAGGAGCAGTTGCACAACATTTACTTACATCAATATATTAGGGTGTCCTCTACCACTACAAGAAAATAAGTCTTTAGCGACGGAGTAAATTCCGTCGCCAAAAGTTACCTTTCGAGATGAAAATACCCGTCGCTGAAAGTCCGTCGCAAAAGGTTTTTACCAACGAAAATCTGTCGATAAAAACCTTTTTAGCGATGGACTTTCAGCGACGGGTAAACACCAGAATTTTCGTCGCTAAATGTTTTTTCTAATTTTTTTTATTTTCGATCGGATTTTTGGCTTAGGAGAAAATAATTTTGAAAAATAATCAGTGACGGACATTTAGCGACGGATATGTGTCCGTCGCTGAAAGTAGTATTTTACAGATTTTTTAAGGATTATAGTGACATATCTTTCCGACGCTAAAAGTAGATAAAAAAATTACTTTCAGCGACGGACCTTCAGCAACGGCAAAGATCCGTCACTAAAAGTCATGCAACCCTATTATTTTCCCTTCTCGTTTCTTCCCGCCGCACTTTTCCTCTCTCTCTCTCTCTCTCTCTCTCTCTCCCTCCACCATCCCCTCTACCTCCTCCATTGTCCCCTCTACCGTACATCCCAGCCTTCTGTCCCTCCCCACCACCACGCCGGTGACAGGCCCCCGCCACCACACCGCCCTTCCCTCCCCTTCATATCTGCCGCCCCCATAGCCACCTCGCCGCCCTGCAGCTACCGCACCACTGGCACAGCCACCCCAGAATAGTGCCACCACTCCACAGCCACCTCACAGTCGCACCACCATCGCCACAGTCCCCCCCCCCCTCCCCTCCCGCCCGTCGCACCACCACCCTCCACCGCCTTTCTCTCGCCACTGTCGCTGCCTTCCGTGTGCCACTGCTGCTGCCTTTCGTGTGCCACTGTTGTCGTCCGCCTCAAACCACCACTGCCCAAACTCAATTTTTTTCTCGGCTAGAAATTATAATATACTAGAAATTATTTATCATATTGAATCTGTTGTAATGTTAGAAATTTTAATATGCTAGAAATTATTTATCGTATTGAATCTGTTGTAATATGCTAGAAATTATAGTATGCTAGAAATTATTTATCGTATGGAATCTATTGTTATAATGTAATTGTATTTAATCTGTTGTAATGTAATTGCATTTGATTTGTTATAATGTAATTGAATTTAATTTGTTGTAATGTAATTGTATTTAATTTGTTGTAATGTAATTGTAACAATTAAACCCTAATTACCCCTAATTTGTTCCCAATTAACCCTAATTGACCCAAATTAACCCTAATCAAACCTTAATTATCCATAATCTAGCTAATTAACAGTAATTAACCCCGAGTAACCCTAATTGAACGAATTAACCCCAATTATACCTAATTAACCCTAACTGAACCAATTAATTGTAATTAATCCTGATCCAACCTACCTAATTGAACCAATTAGCCCTAATTAATCCCGATTTACCCTAATTGAACCAATAAACCCTAATTAGCCCTGATTAATCCTAATTGAACCAATTAAGCGTAATTAGCTCCGATTAAACCTATTTGAACCAGTTAACCTTAAACCCTAAACCCTAATTAAATATTAATTAGCTCGGATAAACCCTAATTAACCTAATAAAACCTAATTAATCTAAGTACATCCAAATTACTCGAATTACATCCGAATTAGCGTAATTACGCCTAAGTACATCCAAATTACTCGAAGTATATGTTAGAATTATTCTGATTTTTTTTTGTTTCTGTTTGTGAAAGGTCCTTCGTTCTATTAAATGCAAAACTTACATGGCTATGTTTATGTACATTCTACATAGTACACTAAACCCTAAATTAATCTGTAGTATCCCTGTTTCATCAATCCCCCATGCCTGCATAGTGCTATATTCTTGGCGTTTGCAGTGACTTGTTGAATTATTCTGATTATAGTTAATTAGAATTTTTTTTTCAAGTTATTCTGATGTCGAAGTGTTCTTTCTGATTTCCAGAATTATTGTAATGTGAAGTTTTAGAAATTGATGCCTTAGCCCCTTTGATTGGTAGTTGAGAATCACATGAAAATTGAATCCCTCCACGAGGGGTAACCGTAACAAAATCATTCTGATTAACCCCTAACACATCCCTATGTAACCCTAATTAACTATAATTGACCCTGATTCACCCTAATTAAACCTAGTTAACCCTAATCAACGCCAATCAACTAAACTCTAACTAAGTAAATGTAATTAATCCCGATTAGCCCTAATTAACCCTAACTAAACTCTAATTAAACCCTATTATTATATTCCTAATTATCCTAAATACTATCTAACCCTAAATATATACTTAAACCCTGGACTAAATCACAGGTGGGATAATATCAACTCTACAAATGAACTCAATGAATTCTAAAGTGCGTCAATCCTAATTAACCATAATTAGCACATTAACTCTAATTAACCTTAATTAGCTCATACTTAAGCCCTAATTAACAATAAATCACTCTAATTAAACCCAATTAACTTTAGACAACCCTATTTAGGTCGAATTAGCATTAACCCTATTTAGCTCAAATTAGCCCTAATTAAAACTGATTAACCCTAATTAAACCTAATTTACTGTTAATTTAATCTATAATTAGCCCTAATCACCGCTGATTAACCTAATTAAATCCTGATTGTCCTGATAAGTCGTAGACAAAAGAAAATTAAACCTACTTAGGGTAATTAACTGTAATATGTTCTAATTAGGCTCAACTAGCCCTAATTAATCCCTGAATAACACTAATTGAGTCTAATTAAATGCAAATTAATTGTAATCATCCCTAAATAGCTCGAATCACCCTAATTGCCCCTAATTAACACATTAACTCGGCATTATCACCTTAATTAGCTATTATCTATTTAGGTTCGGTACAAAAGCATTTGGTTATAATGAACTTGACCAGAGAAATTATATCATCATTCCTAAATCCTTTAATATCTAATGATCCACCAAATCGGGGTTCTCAAGTAAATCCGGTGCTTTTGGTTGGTAAGTTATGGACTCAAAAATTTCCCTTAACGCATTATGTTGAACCATCTTGTTTAAGATCTTATCTTCCGAGACTTTAGATAACACTTTTGGCTCGCAACTCTCCATGTTTGTAGAAGAGAATACTTTCTGAAACAAAAGGTCTTTCTCAGCCAGTCGTAGACATTTCCTTGCCTTCCATTGTTCATGAGGTAATTAGATAATATATATACACAGTTTTCTTCTGACCAATCATGTATGCCAAACATATGGCCTGTCTTTCAACTAATGGGTTCCAACCAATATCAAGCAAAACAACTCTCAACGCCACAACCAGGGCCGATTAGGGCTAATTCGAGCTAAATGAGGTTTGAAAGGCAAGTTATGTGTAACACCCCAAATCTTGATAAGGCCAAGCCACTTAGTTTATTTTAAGCAACGACTTTTTATACACAACAATTAGCATCGATTTGCATGAGTGAAATTTTGTTGGCAACATTTAGAGTCGATTACCGTGACCGAATTTTTAACGGCTACATTTAACGAAATTTTTTAGAAATTATAAGTTATAGTTTAACGATGAGTGATATTGATCGGGGCACTTTTAGCGACAATTAAATTTCTTTTAGCATTGATGTACTAAGTAACGACTTTTAGCAACGATTACTGAAGCGGAGTTTAGGTAACAACCTATTAAAATTTTCTAGTACATTATTCTATCGCACATAGTTATTTTGGGCTATTTCGTAATAATAATAAAAAAATTTGGGCACAATTATTAAATAACTAACGAAACTTTAGAGGGGCTTTTGGTTACAAGAAACAGTGCCTTTAGCGACCGCCAGACGCGGTCGCTAAAGGTGTCAAGGTGGTCGCTAAAGGGTTTTAGCGACCGCGTTAGAGCAGTCGCTAAAACGATCGCTATAGGCCAGGGCGATAAAGGTTAGCGACCGCTTTTAAAAGTCGGTCGCTAAATTTAGCGACTGCGTTGAGTACATTTAGCGACCGCATAAGGCGGTCGCTAAATATTTTTTAATTTAAAATTTTACTTTTTTATTAAATTATATTATATATTGGGGACCGAATTAGCGACCGACAGTTGCGGTAGCTAAATAATTTGAAATAAATTTTTTTTAAATGTTTTTTAGAAATATATTAAAAATATTTAGCGACCACACTTATTTAATTTAGCGACCACTATGTGCGGTTGCTAAATAGTTTTTATTTTTTTAAATATTAAAATTAGCGACCGTACATCGCGGTCGCAAAACCTAGCTTTGCCAAAAAAAAAAATTTGCAGGTCAAATAACCTGTCCAAAACCTGTCGCAGAACTAATATCAACTCATAAGCAATTCACATCCAATCCAATCAATCCAAAAACCGATTTAATCTCAGTTGAAATGATTTTGAATGAATGCGTTGAAAGCTTTCAACGCATTCATTCAAAACCGTTGTAACTCCCTGTCCCGCATTCATTCAAATAGCTGCTCGCATTCATCAAGGTATAGATAAACGTTAATATATGCATTAACATAATAGAATTCATACAGTTAAGTACCGATGATCAATTCAAAACAAGAAATAACATTCATTGGATAAATCAAACCAACCCCCTATCTAAATAACTCGTCGGCAGAACAACCAGCCCCGTCATCGTCTTCTTCATTCTTCGATGAAGAAGGCACGTTCAATCTAACAACATCTTCATTGCCACGGGGGTCACCGACACTAGGATCATCGGTATCGCCGTGCACGAAGCCATACAAATGATTCAACATCATAATATATCAAATCAAGATCACATATAGAGCAAAAAATACATAAGTACTTGAGAAAATTTGTATTACATGTACTTTGGGCCCTTTTATAATTACATGACCGTCACCGAGCATCATCCGCATGCGCGCATCAAACATTGTGTTTAAGCGCTCTTCCAACGTCGCAGCCGTCGCGTCTGCCCAAGGACCGGTACAACTAGTCTCGCCTGACGATTGAAGTCTCCCGGCTAACAACGCTCGTGCGGACTGACGAGGGTGGCTGAGTGTACGGTCCTTCCTAGGACCCCCAGTAGCGTTTGACCACAACGAGAACTCGTCCACTGTCTAGCTACCGTCTGGCTGGGAGTTGGCCTGAACTCTCTCTCTAAATAAACTCTGTATAAGAAAACAACAAATGTGTTAGAGAAATTCTATTGGCCACAATCGCAAAAAATGCAATAGGAATACAAAAGTAATACATGAGTTACGTGCTCACCACAAACTGCTCGGCGCTCTCAGACACCCACTTCCATCACTATTCTGGTGTGTCCGCTCAAAATGGCAGAGCCTCGTTGGGGGCTCCTTGTGACACCCTCAACCCAAGTGACATCACCGGGCTGAGTTATCAACCATAATCACTTTCAAAATCCTGTGCTGAATACAGAGCAACTACATCCTCATACTCATACATCATTAATAGACGCTCCAAATTGCGTCCTTACAAAAATTTTCTTACAAACATACATCATATTGCAGCGGAAGACTTTCAAGTCTTTAAACAACATGAAAGTATACAACCTAATATACGACTGTAGTCGTAGGACTCTTATCAACCTATCTCGCAACACATTCTTCATTCCACCATTCCTAGCTGTTCTTACCTCACACAACTGATCCCCTTACTCAACTTTTCTAGCTTGTGTCTTTTTCCTTACTAGAAGGTTCTCCTTGATCAACCTCATAGCCTGCACAATACAACATAAGGAATGAGCGCAAATCGCCCAGTAAAGACAACACGAGGAGTACCGTGTACAAATGATTCAAAAGACTCGGAGGAATAATGATAATCTCAACGATAGCAATGAATCAAGAGTAGTCAATAAATTTTCAACATCAGCATAATTGTCAAACGATGTTTTCTTTCGTCAGACTGAGTGGCTTCAAGGCCCAACAGAACAGCATTACTGCCACCTCATCATGGACAAGACTGACTGACCGACAGACAGACTGACTATGCAAGTGAACACTAAAATAAGAAATTGCAAAGATAAACATCAACGAAATACAAGTCATTAAAATCATTAACATCAAAAGAAAATCAAATGCAATGCAACTCAGACACGACAGACTAGACTTGACCAGACATGACAGACTCGACTCGCGCGCCCTACATCCTTTTTGCCAGTGATCATGTTTCACAGGCCATCCTCATCATATTGATGTCCCATTTTACGGGATGTTCATCTCAGTCTCAAATAAATAGAAGAGACACTGTCAACAGGCAGGGAACTCATTTAGAGTGCTTTCCCTAACCACGTTACAGCCAAGCAACATGACTTCATCAACGGGGCGGACTAAGGGAAAGTTTATTCCACCTTATGTCCTCAACAACACATCTCAACAAGGAATACCGGATCAAAAGATCAACCGGTGTTCAGACTTAACAACAAGAGTTCAACATAACATCATCAACATGGCAGACTTGGGAGAATATTACCGCAAGCCCTCAACAACATTCTTACATAAGATGAATGTCGACTACCAATAAGTGCCGACATCTCACAACAACACACAACGACCTCAACAACATCATCATCAACGACAGGGCGGACTCGGGAGAAGTTTGCCACAAGTCCTCAATAGTGTTCTCAAAGAGAAGAGATATCGACTATCAATAACTGCCGGCATCTCACAACAATCACACAATAACCCCTTCACAACACCATCATCAACTTCAAGTATACTAATCGAATCGAATCGAATCATAGCATACTAGGACCCGCATCATCCTCATTAAATTCTATCAACATGACGGACTAATGGAATTATTCTACCCTAAGTCCTCAACAGCACAATTCAAATATACATATACCGGTCACAATGACTACCGGTGACCCATCATAACAACAAGAATTCAACAACACGTCATCAACATGGCATGCTAATCGAACAATGAATTAGCATATCAGAACCGTATTGTCCTTACCTGATTGGCTTATAGCCGAAGCAACTCGCAATCTCTGATCGCAATGAGCTGCATCACCTAGTCAAATAATACCATGCTCGTTAGATATCATTCAACATATACGCACTCCTTATTCTACCCCTTCCCCTTTAACCGTTCATAGCGTCTTATGACAACTTGTTAATCCGATCCTTAATCTAGCCTTATCGATGCATTAGTGATAACAACCACCTCATTTTCAACGTATTAACACCATCCCTCACTTCCCACCATTCTGGACGCTTAATATTGCGCGTTCCCAAAAATTTAGCGCCAACCTGGCAAATTACCAAAATTCCCCTTGGATGGCCGCTACATCACCAACACCCCCAAATCAGCTTCAAAACAACCTTTTAGGTGTTTTACAACCCTTCTGGGACTAAAAAGTCCGTCGAAAAACTCTACCGGGAAAATTACCAAAATGCCCCTCTCTAGCTGGTAAATTACCAAAATGCCCCTGAGGGTTCCCGGCATCATAAAAATCTCAAAAGTGCTTTAAAATGCTATTTTAAGCCTCCTGAGTTCATTCATGAGCTAAAAAGTATTTTACAGAATTTTCGCCCAAAAATTCCAAACCGGCTTCTGGACCGAGCGCTTAAAAGCCTATTCGGCCAAAAATGGCTAACAACTTCGGAATGAACCAAAATCCTGGAAAATGGAACTTCTCATCATCATAGAGTCATCATAAAAATTTTGCGCAAAACTGCGCTCGTTTGGTATTTTAAATTTCACCGTAAAGTTCCAAACTTCCCGCGTCCGTTCACCCCTTTCCCGACCTCGGAAAAATCTGTAATTTTTCCACGATACAGGTCTCCTAAAAATAACTAGGGTCTCTTTTTTGTACTTTGGCTAAATCTGACCCTAACTATTTTAAAAAATTCGGATTTGAAACTGTTTAACTAATTTCTACCTTTAGTGACAAAAACAGTCACTATTCACATTAAACACACACACTAGTTCACCGTCACGCACACACACTTATCTTCTTCCTCCTTCAGCCGTCACACACACCTGGGCACATTTCTCCTTCAATCTCGCATGAATTTCTCATTTGTTTCACATTCCAATCGTTTGGTTACAACAAAAACTACACATTAACACCCTAAACCCCTTTAATTTACACAATTACACCATATTGATCCATACCCATTTCCGAAATTGAAGAACACACACTAGAACACATTTAAACACACACCCACGCACACTGACATTAACCCAATTCGAAACCCTAATTCTCTTTCCCTTTTCATTGTTGTTTTATGTCTTATATCCATGATTCCAACAAGAATCCATTACAAATTCTTCCATCCCCAATTATATATACACAACCGAAATATATATACACATATGTCACATGTTCTTCAACTAAAATTTCACCCAATTCTTCCATAACTTCGCGATTTAGGGTTCAAAATCATACCCAAATGAATTCGAGGTTCTTCCTTTCTCCCTTTCCTCTCTTCTTTCTTCCTTTCTTCTCTTTTTCCTCCCTTTTTCTTCCTCTTTTTGCTGTGTTCTTCACGGGGTTACTGTTCACGCCCAGCTCATGTTCATGACTTTCTTGTAATTGCATTTTTTCCCCAACACCTTCTTTCATTTTCTTTTTGTTTCAATTTCATCCACCCCTTCACTCATCTTTAGGTTTCATGAGTCATCCGAGACTCTAGCTGGAGGTGGCCACGTTTCAGCTGACTTCTCTCCAATTGTGACACCTTTTACAACTTTCAACAATTTGCACTTTAGTCCCTCAACTTTGCAAAATTGCATTTTGACCCCTCGACTTTGGAAAATTACAATTTGACCCCAAAATCACCCTAACCCTCCATGTAACCCCCTAACACCTCATTATCATCAAAAGGATGCTACTTAATAAAGATATGCATCCCCGTTCATCATATTTTCCAAAATTACATTTTTGCCCCTTAACTTTCCAAAATTACAATTCAACCCCCACAGCCACACTAACCCCCTTATTTAGCTCCCTAACACTTAATCATCACCAACACAATGCTACTTAGTAAAATAGCACCCCTTAATTAATCAAACTTACAATTAGATTAATTTTCGGTATTATCCGGGGTATCACACTCCTGTCAGGGTCCTCCTCTACCAACCTCAGCTCGTGCACGAAAAATGGACGAGAACCAACACTATGCTTCATAATCTTCCCACTATGAGTCATCTCGGTGCCTCGCTCACTCAGTTTCGCCCAGTCTGGAGTACTCCAATGCGACACCAGCTGCCCCCACATGGTTCTGGAGAAGTACTTGGGATTGTGGTCCCTGGTCATAGATATATTTGTCGTACCCGTCCGAGCTAGCGCCCACCTCCTCGCATTCAGCATCCATTTCTTGTAGTTCTCGGCACAATGCCACTCCCACGCCTGCCTCCCGAGTTCTCGCTCTCCGTCCGACTCAAATTTGAAATAGTCCTGAACATAATTCAACACAATTGAAAAACACAGTTAGCAAGAAAAATTCAGCGATAATGTACTTCTAAAACCGCAAAAGTAAAGCACATAAAAAATAATGCGCTCCTTACCAAAAACTTCCCCCAAACAAGCTATTTGTCTGATTCCGTCCACGATCCCCACGTCGCATAAGGCTGTGGGATGTGAGCCTTGATAATAGGACCGATCTTGGTCCTAACACAATCCTCAACAAAACTAATTAGAAGAAATCACAGAGAGATACATCAATCCCAATATAAGTGCATATTACAATAGAATTGAGCTTTGAAAATTAAAAACATACTAATTATTTCGGACATGAGCACTAATCCTCTGCTCCGGGGTGGCTGGAAGAGGTATTCCACGGGTGATACCTCGTGGTACATATGAACTAGACGCTGCCGATGATGAAAAAGGAAATCATTATATTTATATTTATATATATTGCAAGCAATTGCTTTAAATTCGACACAAAACTAATATTGTCTCACCATGGTCTGAAGCAACTGATGACGATGACGGCTGCTCAATAGTAGTCGCATCACCAATCCTAGGGAGGGGGGTTGACTGTGCCAAAGCAGCTCCGCGACGGCCACCTCCACAAAGAGGCTCATCAACAACGTCGTTATTCTCCTGAAGCGGTATCACTGTGGGAGCATCATCCTCTTGGTACATCTCAATGAACACATCATCGTCAACAAAGCCTCTTTTGGTCTTGATAACAGTATGCCAATTTGGATCCTTCCTTGCCACACCCTTTGCGTAGAAGACCTGCGTTGCCTAAGCTGCAAATACAAATGGTTCGTAGGATCCGAGCCTTGACCTCATATTAACGTCTACAATCCCATGTCGACTAACTCGAATACCAGCTGTAATGTCAAACCATTTGCACCTAAACATTACCAGTCGATTACCACTGCTATAATAGTCCAGTTCAACAACCTCCTCCAACTGCCCATAAAAATCACGTTCGCTATCATTATAACAGTCACCTTAGAGATAACCAGCGCTATTAGGATTAATTAGGGATACTTACGGCTAATTAGTGCTATTAGGGCTATTTAGTGTTAATTAGGGCTAATTAGTGGTAATTAGGGCTAATTAGGGCATATTAGAGCTAAGTAGTGTTGATTAGTGCTAATCTAGGTAGCACGGACACGGACACTATTGATTAGTGTTAAGTAGGGCTGATTAGTGCTAATTAGGGTTATTTAGTGTCCATTAGTGTTATTTAGGGCTACTCAGTACAAATTAGTCCTAATTAGGGCTATTAGTATTAATTAGAGCTGATTACTGTTAATTAGGGCTATTTAGTGTCCGTCAGTGTTAGTTAGGGCTAATTAGGGTTGATTATTGCTAATCATTTTTAATCAGGGTCAATTAGAGATAATTAGGGCTGATTAGCCTAATTATTGTTGACTAGGGTTAATTAGGGGTAATCAGTGTTAAGTAGGACTGATTAGTGTAATTATTGTCAATTAGCCCTAATCAGGGCTAATTAGGGCAGATTAGCATAATCAGTGTTGATTAGTGCTAATCTCGGTAGCACAGACACGTACACTGTGTCCGACACCGACATTGACCGGGACATCACAGAGAGGTGTCAGACACGTGTCCAAAGGTGCTGGTGAGGTGTCGGGGTGTCGGTAGTTGTCGGACACCATACCTAGACTCATAGGTGCTAATTAGGGATAATCAGCGCTGATTAGTGCAAATTAAGGCTATTTAGTGCTAATTAGGGTTGAGTGGTGCTAATTATGCCTAATTAGGGCTTTTTAGTATCCATCTGTGTTAATTACTGTTAAGTAGGGCTGATTAGTGCTAATTAGGGTTATTTAGTGTCCATTAGTGTTATTTAGGGCTAATCAGTGCAAATTAGTCCTAATTAGGGCTATTAGTGTTAATTAAAGCTGATTACTGCTAATTAAGGCTATTTAGTGTCCGTCAGTGTTAGTTAGGGCTGATTATTGCTAATAATTGCTAATCATTTTTAATCCGGGTCAATTAGAGATAATTAGGACTGATTAGCCTAATTAGTGTTGACTAATGCTAATTAGTGGTAATCAGTGTTAACTAGGGGGGGCTAATGCATCAAGGTTCTAGCCCACACCAATACAACGGCTAACAGGGGCGGAACTACATATGTACGAGGGGGGGGGGGGCTAATGCACCCTTTCAGATTTTGAAAAGTATATATTATATATAGTGTTTTTTTTTTTTCATTCGCGACTTTCCCTTTCTCTCTCTCTCTCTCTCATTTTCTCGGCTCTCACTCAGTCAACTTTATCACCTCATCAGTAATGCATGTCGCCGTCAAGTCAAGGTCTCACGTCTCACGATCTGTCGAAGTCTCGAAGCCCTGATTCCAAAGCGCGATTCGCGAAGGCCCTCCCCAGTCCGGCAGTCCCCACCCCAACTCCGGCCTGCCCCAACCCAACTCCGACCAGATCTAGCTTAAATCTACGAGCTGGCGGACGAACCAAGGAAATGACGAAGCTCATCGGTCGGCGGTCACGGTGCCTAAAATTGTGAAATTCAATTCAAGCAGATCTGACTTCTGACTTTTGAGTTCTGAGCCTCAATCACCGGTGCTCACGGCGAAGAACCCACCGTCAGCGACATTGCGACAACAACGCCGTTCTGATTTCTGAGGACTGAGGTCAGTGTGCATTTTGAAGAATTTCTTTTGCTATTGAGAATTGATTATTTGATTAATAATTTTAGGTTGTTAGTTGTGTATTTGATAATTTAGATTATTAATTGATGCTTTATGGCTGTTAATCGTGCATTGAGCACTTGAGATTTGAGATTGTTGATGGAGGATGGGACCCAATTGAATTTTTATCCCATTTGAGCATTGGTTATTTGATTGATAATTTTAGGTTGTGTTAATTGTGCATTTAAAACACCATAAGAAAATATGTATTTTGCGACGGAGTTTTAGCGACGGAATACCTTCCGTCGCTAAACATGTCTTTAAGCGACGGAATATCCCGTCGTTAAAAATCCATCGCAAAATACTATTACCGACGGAAGACACCGTCGGTAAAAGTATTTGCAGACAGAATTTTAACGGCGGACTTTTAGCGACAGAATTATCGTCGCTAAATATTTTTTTATAAAATTAGTATTTTTGAGTTTTTTTTTAAAATTATTTAAACGACGGAATAAAACCGTCGCTAAAAATTCTATCGCAAAAAGTCTTTATAATAAGACATTCACCGACGGAGTTTTAGCGACGGTGTTATTCGGTCGCTAAAGATCCTCCATTTAAAAACAGATTTGGTTTCTTTCTCTCTCCCCGTTCTCTCTCTAAAATTCGAATTCTTCCTTAATTCTTGACGAGGTAGGGAAGAAAACCATATTCGGTAGTTAGTCTGTAACACCGATATAGATCATGGTGACGCTGAAAGGTCATAGATTATGGGCCATTGCATGACATCAGGATAAGAAACCCTTTGTATTGTTTATTCAATTACCAACCACTAAAATGAAGTAATTGAACCATAATTGAACCCTAAATTGAAGTAATTGAACCTTAAGTAAATCCTAAATTGAATGCCCTAATCGAATCGAATCCTAAATTAAACTAATTGAACCCGTAATTGAACCCTAAATTGAACTAATTGAACCCTAAATTGAATGCCCCAAATCAACCGAACCATAAATTGAATCAATTGAACCCCCTAATTGAACCCTAAATGAAGTAATTGAACCATAATTAAATCCTAAATTGAATGCTCTAATCGAATCGAATCCTAAATTAAACTAATAGAACCCCTAATTGAATGCCCTGATCCAACCGAACCATAAATTGGAATAATTGAACCCCCTAATTGAACCCTAAATTGAATGCCCCAAATCAATCGAACCCTAAATTGAATAAATAGAACCGCCTAATTGAACCCTAAATTGAAGTAATTGAACCCTAATTAAACCCTAAATTGAATGCCCTAATCGAATCGAACCCTAAATTAAACTAATTGAACCCCTAATTGAACCCTAAATTGAATGCCCTAATCCAAATGAAACCTAAATTGAACTAATTGAACCCTAAATTGAATGCCCAAAATCAACCGAACCATAAATTGAATGAATAGAACTCCTAATTGAACCCTAAATTGATGTAATTGAACCCTAATTAAACCCTAAATTGAATGCCCTAATCGAACCGAACCCTAAATTAAACTAATTGAACCCTATATTGAATGTTCTAAAAGAATCGAACCCTAAATTGAAATAATTCAAGCGCATCGGATATGTGTATTTTGAACAATTTTTTTCCATTTGAACATTGATTATTTGTTTGATAATTTTAGGTTGTTAATTGTGCATTTGAGAATTGTGATTATTCATCGATGATTATTTTAGGTTGTTAATTGATGATTTTAGGTTATTAGCTGTGCATTTGAAGTAGTTGCGATTATTAATTGATGATTTTAGGTTGTTAATTGATGATTTTAGATTGTTAATTGTGCATTGAGCATTTGAGATATTGAGATTATTGACGGAGGATGGGACCCAATTGGATTGAATGTGTGAGGTTGTTGACGGAGGATGGGACCCAATTGGATTGAGATACTTGTTAGCTAGCGCAGACACGGACACCACGTCTGATCGACGGTGTCCGACATTTAAAAAACAAATTAACGTATGCCGATGTGTCTGGAGGTGCGTGTCGGTGGGCGTCAGACACGTGCCCGAAGGAGTCGGACACGTGTCCGGAGGCGTCGGACACGTGTCTGGAGGCATCGGACACGTGTCGGTATGTGTCGCACATGTGTCCGGAGGTGTCAGACACGTATCGGACACCATATCGACACACTATATGAGGTGTCGAAATTGAGATGGTTGACGGAGGATGGGACCCAATTGGATTGAGATACCTGTTAGTTAGCGCAGACACGGACACCACGTCTGATCGACGGTGTCCGACATTTAAAAAACAAATTAACGTATGCCGATGTGTCTGGAGGTGCGTGTCGGTGGGCGTCGGACACATGCCCGGAGGCGTCGGACACGTGTCCGGAGGCATCGAACACGTGTCGGTATGTGTCGCACACGTGTCCGGAGGTGTCAGACACGTATCAGACACCATATCGACACACTATATGAGGTGTCGGAATTGAGATGGTTGACGGAGGATGGGACCCAATTGGATTGAGATACCTGTTAGTTAGCGCAGACACGGACACCACGTCTGATCAACGGTGTCCGACATTTAAAAAATAAATTAACGTATGCCGATGTGTCGGGGGGTGCGTGTCGGTGGGCGTCGGACACGTGTCCGGAGGCGTCGGACACGTGTCGGTATGTGTCGGACACGTGTCGGTATGTGTCGGACACGTGTCCGGAGGTGTCAGACACGTATCGGACACCATATCGACACCCTATATCAGGTGTCGGAATTGAGATTGTTGAATGTGCATTAAGTTTAGGTTAGTTAGGTTAATGCGACATTTTTAGCAAGCACCTCCTGGAATCTCATCGTGGCTCCAGCACTGGTTATAATTAGCCCTAATTAATCCTGATTAACAATATTTTAATAAATCAATTAACCCTAATTAGCTCTAACGAGCCTAATTAGTTTTAATTAACCCTAAGAACCTAATGAAAATCAAATTAGTTGTAATTACCCTGAATTAGCCCAAATGAACCCAATTAGGACTAAATTGATTATAGTTAGCCTAATTAGTCGTAATTTGCACTAAATAACCCAATTAAGCCTAATTAGCGCTAGTTAGGACTAATCAGCACTACTCGGCACAATTAAACCCTAATTAGGACTAAATAACCCCATTTAGTCCTAATCAATCCTAATTAGCTATAATTATCCGAAACTAGCCCTCATTAACATTAATTAGCCATAACATAACCCAATTAAGCCTAATTAGCCCTAATTAGGACTAATCAGCACTACTCGGCACAATTAAACCCTACTTTGGACTAAATAACCCTAATTAGTCCTAATCAACCCTAATCAGCTATAATTATCCGAAACTAGCCCTCATTAACATTAATTAGCCCTAACATAACCCAATTTAGCTTAATTAGCCCTAATTAGGACTAATCAGCATTACTCGGCACAATTAAACCCTACTTGGACTAAATAACCCTAATTAGTCCTAATCAACTCTAATTAGTTATAATTATCCGAAACTAGCCCTCATTAACATTAATTAGCCCTAACATAACCCAATTAAGCCTAATTAGGACTAATCAGCACTACTCGGCACAATTAAACCCTAATTAGGACTAAATAACCCTAATTAGTCCTAATCAACCCTAATCAGCTATAATTATCCAAAACCATCCCTCATTAACATTAATTAGTCCTAACACAACCCAATTAAGCCCAATCAGCCCTAATTAGGACTAATCATCACTACTCGGCACAATTAAACCCTAATTAGGACTAAATAACCCTAATTAGTCCTAATCAACCCTAATCAGCTATAATTAATAATCGTAATTAACCCTAATAACCCAGTTAGCCCTAATTAGCCCTTGTACATCCCATAATTACTCCATGTTGCCCAGAGATGGTTCAATTACTCGTTGTTTACAAACTCTGCCTTCTTTATATTAGTTGTTGTTTTGAGAAGTCCATTGGCAACGAGATGGTTCAACTCGTTGCCAACGAATTCTATTTAATGTGGAATTGGTAACATATGGAACGATCTTTCTGCAGTTTTGATATTTGGGAAAGATTCTTGCATATCTTATCAATTTCCCGTGCCCGTTCCTAGCGTCCCCCCGGATTAGGAGGATCCAGATCCGGGACTCGGGAACCGCTGATGAACCCCTTCCCGTGCCCGTTCCTAGCTTCCCCCCCGCCCCCCGCCCCGGCTTGTACTCTTCTCCCCTCTCCTAACCGGCTGTATCCGGTTCCCGGCTTGTACATATATGAGTTTTTTTTATAATAAATATTTTTTATAATTGATTATATATATTTCTTTCTGTATTGAATATTGCGCGTTGTTGTTGAGAATTGAAAATTGTATTACAGGTCTGGGTAATTGAAAAAAAAAATTTCAAAAAATTTTTTGACTTTTGGCGACGGATTAATTCCGTCGCTAAAAGTATTCCTACAATCAGTTATTTAGCGACGGAATATTCCACCGCTAAATAAGTTGTTTAGCGACGGAATATTTCGTCGTTAAAATATTTAATCCGTCGCTAATTTGACAAAAAAGAAAATAAATTAAAATTCTAAAATATAATTAGCGACGGAATATCCGTCGCTAATGAAAAATAAATATGTCGGTAAAAATGACATATTTAGCAACGGATTTAAAAATTCCGTCGCTAAACTATTAGTGACGGGCTTTTATACGAGGGATTTTTAGCGACGGTGAATCCGTCGCTAATTATTTTAGTGACGGATTTTGGGCTTTTAGCGACGGATTTTCCCGTCGCTAAAAGCCTGTTTTCTTGTAGTGAAAATTGAGATTATTACTTGTTGATTATAGGTTGTTAATTGTGCATTGAGCACTTGAGATTTGAGATTGTTGATGGAGGATGGGACCCAATTGGATTGAGATGTGGGATATGTGATTTAGTTAAATGGTAGGATGAAATTAGGTTAACGCGATAATAAAACATGACTGGAAAAGTAAATGAATAAAATATTTGTAATTAACTAGGTTATTTGATTGATAATTGATGGATTGATACTTAAAATAAAATATATTTTTTTCAGAATGGAAAGGTTCTATCAAAAGAAAGCAAAGGTGGAAAACTTATTGCAGTCTAATAAGAATGATTGTGGAAATCAAGATACTATTCAACAGTCTCTGATTCCAACAGTAAGGGACAAGGCTCCCATTGTGTATCGTGATATTCATTCCGGACATTTAAGCAGAGTTAGCGATGAGTTCAATTCTGACGAGCTTATTGCGGATCCTGGGTTGCGTCCGAATATTTTGGATTATGGTCCTCATGTTCGAAATAAAGTTCGACGAGCGTATTGGTAGAAAGGTCCTTGCCAACCTCGTCACCACAATTTTCCATTTACACAATTCGGAACTCAGTCTCGTCGTTTTGTTTCTTCTTGGTTTGACATTTATTCGAGTTAGTTGGAGTATAGTGTAGCAAAAGATGAAGCATATTGTTTGTGTTGCTACTTGTTCGGAAGTGCTCATGGGGAGCAAGGGGGTGGTGGTACTTTTCTTAGGCATGGTTTTAATGATTGGAGAAAGAAGGAGAAATTCCAAAAATATGTTGGAGAAGTTGGTAGTGTACATAACCTTGCTTTAACTAAGTGTCAAGCCTTTGATAACCCTCAGCAGAGTATTGAAGTAGTTTTGTCCAAGCAAATAGATGAAAGTAGGGTTCAATAACGTACTCGCTTGACTGCATCAATTGATGTTATTCGGTTTCTCTTACGTCAAGGCTTGTCTTTCCGTGGGCACGATGAATCTAAAAATTAGGGAAATTTTCTAGAACTGTTAGAGTTTCTTGCTGATTACAATGAAAATGTGAAAAAAATTTGCGTTGTCGAATGCTCCTCAGAATCTCAAATTGACATCACCAAAAGTTCAGAAAGAAATTGTTAGTGCCATTGCCGGAGAAATAAGAGATGCAATTGTTGGGGACATGAAAACTGAATAATTTTCCTTTTTAGTTGACGAGTGTCGTGCTATTTCAGTCAAAGAACAAATGGGAGTTGCCTTGAGATATGTGGACAAAAGAGGACGTGTGATTGAACGTTTTCTTGGTATTGTCCATGTTGCAAATACCGCTGCCTTATCATTGAAAGACGCGATTGACAGTTTATTTGCAATGCATGAGTTGAGCATTTCAAGAATTCATGGACAAGGCTATGATGGAGCAAGTAATTAATATGCAGGGTGAATTCAATGGTCTTAAAACCTTAATTCAGAGGGAGAATGAAAGTGCTTATTATATTCATTGCTTTGCTCATCAACTTCAGCTAACTGTTGTAGCCGTTGCAAAAAAACATTCTCAGATTGCATTGCTCTTTAATTTGGTTGCTAAGGTAGTAAACACTGTGGGAGTTTCATGCAAGTGAAGAGATGCTATTCGAGAAAGTGAAGCCATTAGACTTGCTCATGACATTAAGAGTGGTGATATCGTCAATGGTCGAGGTTTAAATCAAGAAACTAGCATCAAAAGAGCAGGAGAGACCCGTTGGGGATCACATTACGGTGCATTATTGAATTTGAGTCATATGTTTGCTTCAGTGATATGTGTGCTTAATAAGGTTGTTGAGGATGCTACAGATTACGAACAGAGAGGTGAAGCGTTAGGTCTTTTGAACTCGGTGCCAACTTATGATTTTGTCTTCAACATGCATTTAATGACAAATATTTTGGGGATGCCGAATGAACTTTCACAAGCATTACGAAAGAAAGATCAAAACATTGTGAATGCAATGAAGTTGGTAAGAATAACAAAGCAAGGATTGCAAGACTTTAGAGATCATGGGTTGGAAGATTTGTTGGAAGAGGTCTCACAAATTTGTGTAAAACACGATATTGACGTATTGGACATGAGTGCGAGGTTTGTAGCCCCGGTGAGGCAAAGACGTAATGCTGAAGAAGGTACAAATTTTTACCATTATCGTGTTGATATTTTTTTAACGGTTGTTGATTTGCAAATCAGTGAGTTGAATAATCGTTTCAGTGAGGGAACCACGGAGTTGCTTATATGTATGGCATATCTCGATCCAAGTGATGGGTTTTCTGGTTTTAATAAGCAGAAGTTGATACGTCTTGCACAGTTTTATCCGTATGACTTTTCGCCGATAGAGCTTAAGGTACTTCAAAGTCAGCTCGAGACTTATATTATGGATGTGCGCTCCTGTGAAGAACTTTATGAAGTTATGGGAATTGGTGAACTTGTTATAAAGTTAGTTGAGTTGAAAAGGGATGTGATATATCCTTTGGTGTTCTTGCTTTTGAGATTGGTCTTACTTTTACCTGTTGCAACTGCAACTGTAGAAAGAGCTTTCTCTGCAATGAAGATAATAAAGACTCGACTTCGGAATCGCATGGGAGACGAATTGATGAATGATAGCTTGGTTTGTTACATCGAGAAAAATGTGAGGCTATTCAACACTATTAGAAATGACGCTATTACCAAACGCTAGCCCCCCCAAATCCTGGTTCCGCCACTGCCGCTAATCCATCGTACTAGCCCCACTACAAGAAAACAGGCTTTTAGCGACGGGGAAATCCGTCGCTCAAAATCCGTCGCTAAAAGAATTAGCGACGGATTCACCGTCGATAAAAATCTCTCGTATAAAAGCCCGTCACTAATAGTTTAGCAACGGAATGTTTAAATCCGTCGCTAAATATGTCAATTTTACCGACGGATTTATTTTTCATTAGCGACGGATATTCCGTCGCTAATTATATTTTTAGAATTTTAATTTATTTTCTTTTTTGTCAAATTAGCGACGGATTATATATTTTAGCGACGGAATATTCCGTCGCTAAACAACTTATTTAGCGACGGAATATTTCGTCGCTAAATAACTGATTGTAGGAATACTTTTAGCGACTGAATTAATCCGTCGCCAAACGTCAATTTTTTTTTTGAATTTTTTTTATTTTTCAATTACCCAGACCTGTAATATAATTTTCAATTCTCAACAACAACGCGCAATAATCAATACAGAAAGAAATATATATAATCAATTATATAAAATATTTATTATAAAAAAAACTCATATATATACAAGCCAGGAACCGGATACAGACGGTTAGGAGAGGGGAGAAAAGTACAAGCCGGGCGCGGGGGGGGGGGGGGGAAGCTAGGAACGGGCACGGGAAGGGGCTCATCAGGGGTTGCCGAGTCTCGGATCTGGATCCTGCTGATCCGGGGCCGGCTCGGCTTGTCCAGCAGTGCCCTGCTCCCTGATCATCCTCACCACCACTGTAGCAATGCGTTGGATCTCCTCGTCGTCCAACTGAGGACGAGGAGCCGGTGTCTGTGGAGGGGCAGCAGGGGGTGAGGACACTCCTATCACGGCACGAGCAGTCGTGCTAGGCCGCGTAGGCCGATTCATGACCTCCGGCGTATCCTGCCATCGCTTCAACCCCCCAGTACTCGCAGCCGTACTAGTGGACGCTGATGGCTGTCCGAACTGCTGCTCGGACCCCCTTAGCTGTTCATACGAGGCCTGCAAAAATAGTGGTTTAACGATATGTTAGGGCATTAATTAACGAAACGGACATTGAGGATAGAAAGAAAAAACATTAACAACTTAAATAAATTGACTCACATCGATCCGCCGGGAATTATGTGAAATATAGTCGCCCGCCCGGTGCGTCTCGTCCTTGTCCTTCTTCCGCACGTGCGTCTGAGTATAGGTCAGAGCTATGACCTCATCCTCCTCCAGATTCGGATGCTCGACCGCGTTCATGTGTCGGACGATGTCGTGTGGCACCGACCCCCCCGTGTGCGTCGGATCTCTGTTCTTTCTGTTCTCAACCCCGCTCTTACTCTTGGCGTCCCAACCTGGATCCACAGCCCACCGATCTATCATCTCCCCCATACGCGGTGAGATATCCAATGTGGGGGATATCTCGTCATGTCCGTCATCGGGGCACCCGCGGGCAGCGCCTTCTTCTTCCGGTCCCGTGCATCGTGGAGCCATCGGCGGTAATTCTAGCCGATGTAGGCAAAGAAAGCCTACTGCCCCAGTACATGCTGCTGAGGCGTGTCAAACGTGAACCCCTCCTGTAAGGCATTGAATAACGTGAACCCCTCCTGTAAGACATTAACACGTTAAAAACAATAATTTGGCAAAATTATCATCGGCACAATAGCTATATATATACATATGAACGGATGTGCAAAAACACATCATTAAACACCAAGTTCTAAAAGTCCTACATTTTTCCCGCATGTTACAATATTACAAGTCAATCATTTTCAGTTTGCGAATCATCTTCATTCCTTTCCCCGCCGTCTTCGTCTTCGTGAGCCTCCGGATCTTTCAAAAGAAGAAATAAATTAATCAATATAGTTCGGTCACATTACAACCCAAACTTTTAAATATAAGGCATGAGGTGATATTCTTGTCTTACAGGCCCTGTTGGTGAGCGTCACTCTCTGTTTACTCTGGGTGAATGCGTACCACGCGTGTCGGACCACGGCCTCGTCGAGATCCTACAAAACACGGGAATTAATACAGTTGATATTGGCTAGCAAAAATGTACGAAACACCGTTATCAACTGTACCTGACTAGAACCCACGGGCTGGAAATGCACGCGGTTGGGATGAATATGTTAGCTCGACGGCTCAGCTGGGGCTCCGCACGACACTGGAGCTGGGGCTGGGGCGACGGCTGGGGCTAGGGCTAAGGCCCCATCTGCTGTCCGCGATCACTCTGTGCCTCGTTATCAGTAGGCAATGACGAGGTGGGACCCACCGGGGATGAAGCAGCTCGGCGTCCAGCCCGGCCACGAATAGCCCGTATCCTATCCATATCTGACTTCATATAGATAAATTACAAAGATGTTAACACGTTAAAAAGAATAATTTGGCAAAAATCATCATCGGCACAATAGCTATATATATACATATGAACGGATGTGCAAAAACACATCATTAAACACCAAGTTCTAAAAGTCCTACTACATTTTTCCCGTGATGTTACAATATTACAAGTCAATCATTTTCAGTTTGCGAATCATCTTCATCACTTTCCCCGCCGTCCTCTTCTTCGTGGGACTCGTCGTCCTCTTCATCTTCGAATTCATCCTCTTCATCAGTAGACTCGGTCACATCATCTCCAACACTTTCCAGGTCTTCCGCGTCATCATCTACGACTTCTTCTCTTACAAGAAGTGTTGTTGGAAGAAAAAGATCATCCTCCTCGTTGTTGACCTCAACAGGGAAAAAGACACGTGGTTGGTCGGCTTGAAAGGAGTCTAGCTCACTGTCATATGTCACGGGTAATTTCTTCGACTTGATAGTTGTATACCAATGAGATTTGGGATTGGCGACGTCCTCCGCGTAAAAGACTTGTACAGCTTGACTAGCAAACACAAAGGGCTCGTCTGATGCAAGTCTTGACTTGACATTGACATCTACAATCCCTTGAGAGCTAACACGGATTCCTCTACTGCATGTGACATCGAACCACGTACACTTGAACATTACCAGGCGGTTTTGGGAACCCAGATATGTTAGCTCAACAATCTCATCTAGCTCTCCGTAAAAATCCATGCAATTCTCGGCATAACAGTCGCCGTTGACCAAGACTCCACTGTTTTGGGTTTGTTTTGTTCGGTCATCATCTTTTACGTTAAACCTAAACCCGTTGATGACATAGCCTCCGTAACAGGATGTTTGTTTGTTAGGGCCTTCGGCTAGTAATTTCAAGCAGGAGGCCACTGGTCTATCCATTGACTGAACCTATTGTAGATGACGGTAAAAATTAAGGATAAATCAGTATACTAATTGGCCACAGAACTGTATATAACACATAATATAATTTCGTTAAACAATCTTACACGGATTTTGAACCACTGTACAAATTGTGATTTCCGATGAGATTCAAGTCCAGCGGGATCAGTGATTAAATATTCCGCATCGAACTCACTGCAAACCAATATAGTTGACTCGCTTAACACACACTTTCAATTATGTACAGCAATGTAAGTGAATTAAGAATTTAACTTACTCAACGAATGCCGAAACTTCATCGCAATTTAGAAGGGCATATATTGTTGCAACACTGTACTCTTCATCCGTTAGCAATCGAGTATACGTTCGGCCGAACGGACTACCTGGTTGCTTGAATATTGACAATTGCCCTTCCAAATTTGTGCTTGCTCCGGGGTCATTTCGGCCTAGTTGATTTAACCTTGTACCAACATCAGGCCCGAAATATTGACTACAAAAGTTTACAAGTTCTTCCATTACGTAAGCCTCCGCAATTGAGCCCTCAACCTGAGCCTTATTACGGACTTTTTTCTTTAAATGGAACATGAACCTAGAAGTTTAGCGAATCGAGTTAGGTGGAATATGAATGATAACAGATGTCGCATTAAGTGTAAACGAACAACTGTAACAATTTAAGGATTACCTCTCGATGGGATACATCCACCGATATTGCACGGGTCCACCCATCTTAGCTTCATATGCCAAGTGAACATGCAGATGCTCCATTGAATCAATGAACGAAGGTGGGAAGATTTTCTCCAGCTTGCAAATCGTCACCACAATGTTCTTCTCAAGCAATTCCATGTTACTCACCTGGATCGTAGAAGAGCATATATCTCGAAAGAAATGAGATAATTCAGTCAAAGTCTCGCAAACAACCCGTGGCAACAGTCCCCGGAAGGCAATAGGAATGAATCTCTCCATGAATACGTGGCAGTCATGACTCTTCATCCCTTGGAACTTGCATTCCGATACATTGCAACAACGAGATATGTTGGACGCAAACCCATCCGGAAGCTTCAAATTCTTAACCCACTGACAGACCTTCTCCACTTGTTTCTTGTCTAGACAGTAAGGTGCTTTCGGAAGTATGGTCCTCCCACTGACTGTCCGAGGATGCAATTCACGGCGTACACCCAACTGTTGTAGATCCCTTCTCGCTTTAAGGTGATCTTTCGATTTGCCCTTGACATTCATCACTGTGTTGAACACATTATCAAAAACGTTCTTCTCAATATGCATCACATCCATGTTGTTTCAGATAACGAGCGTCCTCCAGTAGGCTAACTCCCAGAAGATACAAAATTTTCTCCAGTTGTGCTCTTTCCCGAACCCTGCAATCTTCTGATCCGGCACACCCTTACCGTGTGGTATGTCAGTATCAAGTGCCTCTAGGTGTGAGAGTACTTCTTCACCATACGGGTAGTCCAGTGTGACAACCTCACGCTCGATTGTCCCGTCAAATTTATCCTTCTGCCTACGAAACTGATGGCCCGGTGGCAAAAGCTTACGGTGACATCCGAACCACGAGGCCTTTCCGCCGTGCTTTAACGTATGACCGGGGTTCACGCCCATACAAGCAGGGCATGCTAGCTTCCCATGTGTGCTCCAGCCACACGTCATTCCCAATGCGGGGAAATCATGTATAGTCCACATCAAAGCAGCCCTCATCTGAAAATTTTGTTTAAGGGATGCATCATATGTTTCGACTCCATGATTCCATAACTGTTTTAACTCATCAATCAACGGCCTTAAATACACATCTATGTCCTTACCGGGGCTCTTCGGCCCCGGAATAAGCAACGACAAGAACATATACGGCTTCTTCATGCACATGCCTGGTGGAAGGTTGTAAGGGACAATAATAACAGGCCAACAGGAGTAAGGCGTGGTAGACTGACCGAAATGGTTGAACCCATCGGTTGCCAGACCAAGTCTAACATTCCGAACTTCCTGAGCAAAGACTGGATGCCTGCGGTCAAACTCCTTCCACGCCTCTCCATCAGCTGGGTGTGTCAGCACATCGGCATCGTTGCTGCGAGTCTCACGGTGAGCCCTCATATGTTCAGCCGTATTGGAGGAGTAGTACATTCTCTGAAGCCGTGGTGTGATCGGGAAATATCGCAATATCTTCCATGCAATGTTTTTCTTCTTTCCTTTTGTCCGGTTTGTACCTCGAATGATCACATACTGGACACCATGACAAATCCTTATTCTCTTTCCAAAATAACACACAATCATTAGTGCACGCATCTATCCGGTCATAGCTATACCCAAGTTTCCTCATCATCTTCTTCGCGTCATAGTACGACGGCGGTAGCTTTTCACTTTCGGGCAGTATTTCTTTGATTAAGGTAACAAACTCGTAAAAACCTTTCTTACTCAGCCCGTGGTCTGATTTCAACTGTAATAACCTACTAACCGCAGACAGCTGTGTGTGTTTCGGAGCTCCATACCACAGCGGCTCTTCCGCAGCTCTCAACAACTCATAAAACTGATGAGCCCCCTCGTTCGGCGGTTGTGGACTGTCGTCACCCCAGTCAACATTAGCATGCCCAGCATCCATAATCATATCGCGGTAATCATATCGTGCCTCCTCCCTAACTTCAGTTTGATTAGTCGGGTTGGACGACAATACTATCGTTTCCCCGTGTTGCGTCCACCTTGTGTATCCACCCATAAAACCGTACCGACGAAGATGCCATTTTACTTCAATTCTTTTTCTCCAGTGCAACAACTCACATCTACCGCACGGACACCTTATCTTATCAAGGTCAACATGTGCAGGATGCGCATAAGCGAAGTCGAGAAATTCGTCAACGCGACACTCAAAATCTTCAGCATTCTTCCTTTTCATCCAACTTCGATCGACTGAATTGACGACTGAATTATCGTACTGTATACCACATTCAATTATGACCAGTGATTAGGCATTGCCGATGTAAATATGAATGCATGAATGTTACAACATGTCTACATACCCTCCACTCTTCAACAGGTAGTGGTCCTATCCCATTCAGAAAAGCACATGTTTATAAAACAGTTTTTAACTCATGCTTAGTCCCATGTCTGTGAAAAATTCGGCAGCACCTCCCCGCATTTCTCCAAGTACACGACATCGATTCGGTGTTCTAACATTCATCTAACCTCGCTCAAGAAGGTTTGACGGATGTTAGAAAACCAGATCTGTATGCACCCGGAGAAACACACGAGAACGTGTACCAAATATCCACGACATAGAACACAAAGCATGAGTCAAAACACTGTTTTATAAACAATTAGCTTTTCCAAATTGTCCAAACTGGACATCCAAAGGCTCATTACAAAGCATTACTTTGTAATGAGTACCTTTGAACGGGAACTAAGGGTTTCTATGCATGCATGCGTTCAGAAATTGATAACATATGCAAGAATCTTTTCGAAATATCAAAACTGCAGAAAGATCGTTACATATGTTACCAATTCCACATTAAATAGAATTCGTTGGCAACGAGTTGAACCATCTCGTTGCCAATGGACTTCTCAAAACAACAACTAATATAAAGAAGGCAGGGTTTGTAAACAACGAGTAATTGAACCTTCTCTGGGCAATATGGAGTAATTATGCGAAGGACAAGGGCTAATTAGGGCTAACTGTGTTATTAGGGTTAATTACGAGTATTAATTATAGCTAATTAGGGTTGATTAGGACTAATTAGGGTTATTTAGTCCTAATTAGGGTTTAATTGTACCGAGTAGTGCTGATTAGTCCTAATTAGGCTTAATTGGGTTATGTTAGGGCTAATTCATGTTAATGAGGGCTAGTTTGGCCTAATTATAGCTAATTAGGGTTGATTAGGACTAATTAGGGTTATTTAGTCCTAATTAGGATTTAATTGTGCCGAGTAGTGCTGATTAGTCCTAATTAGGGCTAATTAGGCTTAATTGGGTTATGTTAGGGCTAATTAATGTTAATGAGGGCTAGTTTCGGATAATTATAGCTAATTAGGGTTGATTAGGACTAATTACAGTTATTTAGTCCTAATTAGGGTTTAATTGTGCCGAGTAGTGTTGATTAGTCCTAATTAGCGCTAATTAGGCTTAATTGGGTTATGTTAGTGCAAATTACGACTAATTAGGATAACTATAATCAATATGCACGTAAGTGGGTTCATTTTGGCTAATTTGGGGTAATTACAGCTACTTTGATTTTCATTAGGTTCTTAGGGTTAATTAAAACTAATTAGGCTCGTTAGAGCTAATTAATTAGGGTTAATTGATTTATTAAAATATTTATTTTTTAAATGTCAGACACCGTCGATCAGACGTGGTGTCCGTGTCTGCGCTAACTAACAGGTATCTCAATCCAATTGGGTCCCATCCTCCGTCAACAATCTCAATTCTCAAATGCCGCCCAATGCAATAAAAATTAACAAAAATCACACATTCAATCCAATTGGGTCCCATCCTCCGTCAATAATCTCAATATCTCAAATGCTCAATGAACAATTAACAATCTAAAATCATCAATTAACAGCTTAAAATCATCAATTAATAATCGCAATTACTTCAAATGCACAGCTAATAACCTAAAATCATCAATTAACAACCTAAAATCACAGATCAATAATCACAATTCTCAAATACACAATTAACAACCTAAAATTATCAATGTTCAAATAGAAAAAAATTGTTCAAAATGCACATATCTGATGCGCTTGAATTATTTCAATTTAGGGTTTTATATTAGGGTTCAATTAGTTTAATTTAGGGTTCGGTTCGATCACGGGCATTCAATTTAGGATTTAATTATGGTTCAATTACATCAATTTAGGGTTCAATTAGGGGGTTCTATTGAATTAATTTAGGGTTCGGTTGATTTGGGGCATTCAATTTAGGGTTCAATTTAGGTTTCAGTTGGATTAGGGCATTCAATTTAGGGT
>JAVXUO010002552.1:0-40195 GCA_033065855.1 Escallonia rubra | reverse complement strand
GGTAGTTATGTAACACCAAAAAGGTGTTATACCAAACTATATTTTCCCTTAATAAGTAGTGTGTGTGTGTGTGTCTATAAATAAATAAATATATATATATATATATATATATATGGGTGCCCGATATACATCGACCGGTGGAAAAAAAAAATTTCCCACCCAATCGCATGACAATCAACCGATTGTATAAAAAAAAAACAATGGCAATGACTGGCCCCTGGTGGGCCGCGATTGGCTTGGGGCGATCGGCTGACTGTCATGCGATTGGGCCGAAAGCCAATCGGCTGACAGTCAGGCGATTGGCTTTCGGCCCAATCGCATGACAGTCAGCCGATTGGCTGTGGCCCCCTCGCCCCACCGTCCAATTTTTTTTTTGGCCTTTTTGGCCTGCCCCTCCCTTTTTTTTTGCCTGCCCGTCCCTTTATTTTTTGGCCTGCCCCTCCCCCAGTCCAGTTTCTTTTTTTATTCATTGGCCTGCCCCAGTCCAGTTTCCCTCCAATTTTTTTTTTATCCAGCCTCCCCCGTGGCCCCCACCTTCTCCCCCCCCCCCCACGTGTCCCCACCCCCTCCCTTGGCCCCCCCCCTCCCCTATCCCCTTCGGGGCAGTCACCCGAATTTCTCCTTGGCCCCCCCCCTCCCCCCTCCCCACTTGTTTCCTCCCCCCCTAGGCCCCCACCCCCCCCACTTGTCCAATTTTTTTCCCAGACCCCCACCCCATTCCCCACTTGTCCAATTTTTTCCCTAGACCCCCACCCCCCTTTCGACAAATGTCACGCCAAAAGTTGCCCCCCCCCCCCTCCCACGGCTCACTTTTCTGTCTATAAAAACCCTCTTCCCCCGAATTATTTCTTACACTCTCATCAGTCTCCCTATCTCACCTACATAATCTCCACAACAATACGAGCGAAAAAAATTTTACGCTAGAAGAAGATCGGTGGATTTCTTCGTCATTTTTTTCAAGTCAAAACAAGTAAGTATTTTGAATTTTCTTATAATTCAATGTTAATTTAAATTGTTGTTACGCTTAAATTGTTCTTACCATAGCTTAAAATCGTGTTTAGGGCGTCAAAATTACGTTTTTACAAATCGGGGTATTACATTCGAAAGATTCGAAAATAGCGATTTTTTTTTTTTTTTTAATTATGATTTTTCACGAATTTATAAAACATAGCTAGAGTTAGATTTTGCCAAAGTTCAATAAAGAGACCCTAGTTATTTTTAAACGATCTGTATCAGGTAAAAATTTCAGATTTTTTCAAATACTGGAAAGGGGTTAACTGATACGCGCAACCTTGTAACTTCGCAGTGTAATTTCAAATATCAAGCTAGCGCGATTTCGCGCGAAACTTTTTTGAGAACCCTAGGATGTTGGAAAGTTCCATTCCCCACGAATTTGGGCCATTCCGAAGCCGGTAGCAATTTTTTGCCTATGAAACTTTTAAGCGCTCGATCCGGACACCAGTTCGGGATTTTTTGACGAAAAATCCCTAAAATGCTTTTTAGATCAAGGATGGACTCAGCAACCTTAGAATAGCGTATTAAAGCATTTTTTAGATTTTTCCCGATGCCAGGGGGCATTTTCGTAATTCGCCGCTCGACATGGGTATTTTCGTAATTTTGCCCCTTTCAACCTTTTCGAATGACTGCTCAGTCCGTAAATGTAAGAAAACCCTAGCCAAGGTGGGAAGTTCCATTCCCCACGAATTGGGCCATTCCGAAGCCGGTAGCAATTTTTTGCCTATGAAACTTGTAAGTGCTCGATCCGGACACCGGTTCGGGATTTTTTGACGAAAAATCCCTAAAATGCTTTTTAGATCAAGGATGGACTTAGAAACCTTAGAATAGCGTATTAAATCACTTTTGAGATTTTTCCCAATGCCAGGGGGCATTTTCGTAATTCGCCGCTCGACAGGGGTATTTTCGTAACTTTGCCCCTTTCAACCTTTTCGAATGACTGCTCAGTCCGTAAGTGTAAGAAAACCCTAGCCAAGGTGGGAAGTTCCATTCCCCACGAATTTGGGCCATTCCGAAGCCGGTAGCAATTTTTTGCCTATGAAACTTTTAAGCACTCGATCCGGACACCGGTTCGGGATTTTTTGACGAAAAATCCCTAAAATGCTTTTTAGATCAAGGATGGACTCAGCAACCTTAGAATAGCGTATTAAATCACTTTTGAGATTTTTCCCGATGCCAGGGGGCATTTTCGTAATTCGCCGCTCGACAGGGGTATTTTCGTAATTTTGCCCCTTTCAACCTTTTCGAATGACTGCTCAGTCCGTAAATGTAAGAAAACCCTAGCCAAGGTGGGAAGTTCCATTCCCCACGAATTTGGGCCATTCCGAAGCCGGTAGCAATTTTTTGCCTATGAAACTTTTAAGCGCTCGATCCGGACACCGGTTCGGATTTTTTGACGAAAAATCCCTAAAATGCTTTTTAGATCAAGGATGGACTCAGCAACCTTAGAATAGCGTATTAAATCACTTTTGAGATTTTTCCCGATGCCAAGGGGCATTTTCGTAATTCGCCGCCCGACAGGGGTATTTTCGTAACTTTGCCCCTTTCAACTTTTTCGAATGACTGCTCAGTCCGTAAATGTAATCAAACCCTAGCCAAGGCGGGAAGTTCCATTCCCTTCGGAGTCGTGGGATTCCGAAACCGGTAGCAATTTATTGCATATGAAACTTTTAAGCGCTCGATCCGGACACCGGTTCGGGATTTTTTGACGAAAAATCCCTAAAATGCTTTTTAGATCAAGGATGCACTCAGCAACCTTAGAATAGCGTCTTAAAGCACTTTTGAGATTTTTCCCGATGCCAGGGGGCATTTTCGTAATTCGCCGCGCGACAGGGGTATTTTCGTAATTTTACGCTTTCAACCTTTTCGAACGTCTTTTCAGTCCGTAAATGTAAGCAAACCCTAGCGAAGGTGGGAAGTTCCATTCCCCACGAATTTGGGCCATTCCGAAGCCGGTAGCAATTTTTTGCCTATGAAACTTTTAAGCGCTCGATCCGGACACCGGTTCGGGATTTTTTGACGAAAAATCCCTAAAATGCTTTTTAGATCAAGGATGGACTCAGCAACCTTAGAATAGCGTATTAAAGCACTTTTGAGATTTTTCCCGATGCCAGGGGGCATTTTCGTAATTCGCCGCCCGACAGGGGTATTTTCGTAATTTTGCCCCTTTCAACCTTTTCGAATGACTGCTCAGTCCGTAAATGTAAGAAAACCCTAGCCAGGGTGGGAAGTTCCATTCCCCACGAATTTGGGCCATTCCGAAGCCGGTAGCAATGTTTTGCCTATGAAACTTTTAAGCGCTCGATCCGGACACCGGTTCGGGATTTTTTGACGAAAAATCCCTAAAATGCTTTTTAGATCAAGGATGGACTCAGAAACCTTAGAATAGCGTATTAAATCACTTTTGAGATTTTTCCCAATGCCAGGGGCATTTTCGTAATTCGCCGCCCGACAGGGGTATTTTCGTAATTTTGCCCCTTTCAACTTTTTCGAATGACTGCTCAGTCCGTAAATGTAATCAAACCCTAGCCAAGGCGGGAAGTTCCATTCCCTTCGGAGTCGTGGGAAGTGAGAAATGGTTTTCATACATTAAAGTAATGATTTAATGACTATTGTTATTGCGTTGGTAAGCTAGGTTAACGATTCAGTTACAGTTTTACGGACTGTAAATATTATGGACGCTAAGTTAATGTACGATTATATTTTGTTCTTACAGATATGGATTTCAACCCTGGACCTCATGATACATCAATCCTATACGATGACGATGACCACGTCGCGAGGCACGTATTTAACGGTGTCGATAGGGGTGTTTTGGAAACATGTCAAAGCACAAGTGGCCATTCCGAGTGGGTACTGAACGATGAACAAATAGAACTACTACACAATCAAAATTTGACGGTTTTCACCGATTGCGGGATTTGGTCTCGGCACGACGATTGCCTTATATCCGCTCTAGTTGAACGATGGAGGGGCGAGACGAACTCATTTCACTTCCGGTTTGGTGAAATGACTATTACGTTAGAGGACGTCGGATTTATACTTGGAATCCCATGTCACGGTAGACCGATTACTTCGAATAAAACGTCTGCTTCCATCGCGAAGATGGCTAGGCAGTATTTTCCGGGAATTCCGAGGGAAGCTCTTTCAACCAACGACATAAAGCTTAAATGGCTGAGAGAGCAGTACGGCGAGCTACCGGATGAATACACTCCTCATGATTTTTCGGTGTATACGAAGGCATTCCTTTTGTATATGATTGGATCTATATTACTTCCGACGCAAAAGAAAAACACGGTGCATCCGAAGTATATGGTGTTCTTGGAGGATCTTGAATTGGTATACTCATATTCGTGGGGTTCAGCTGTCCTTGCGCACCTATATCGAGCATTGCACAAAGCTACGAGAAAGGGTGCCAAGTCCATTTCCGCCTGCATCACTCTGTTACAGGTTTGAGCATTTATATTCTTCGTTGACGTGTCAATATATTCGTGATTAATAACTAATTCCATATTATGTTTGCATTCACAGGTTTGGTCTTACGAGAGGCTACCCACGGGTCGTCCACACCCCGTAGCTGATTCAGATGAGACGTGGCCTAGGGTGTGGGCCTGGGGGCCTAGGCCCAAACGGACTAAACGGGTAGACCCTCACCACAATCTAACGTTCTATCGGGGGGAACTAGATATGATGGATGCATCCCAGGTGACGTGGCAGCCATATGCGAATGTGATGCATCTGTTGGATGAGACGTGTTGGCAACTGCCGGTGTCGTACGTGCTGGCAGGTTTGGTTCGGGTGCCACTTATTCATTTCGAAGTATGTGAGTTTCAGATGCCCGATCGAGCTATGAAACAAGCTGGCTGTCTACAAGGGATACCAAAACCCGCTGTAGACATGCGGCCATACAGGTGCGGTCGAGGTCCGAATTTTGAGGTGCCTGATGCCTTGAATTTGCTGAGCGACGAGGTGCAACAGTGGAATACTTGGCAAGAAACGTATGGTAGCCTTGTATCGCTCAAGGACGACGGCACCAGTACTGAGGAGTACCTGCAGTGGTTTCTCAAGGTGACGCGCACGAGGGTGAATCGCCCTTCCGAAGTGAGGAAGTCATCGTACGCGCCACGTGAGGTCTATGACCAGTTCTGGGCATTAAGCATTGTAAGTCATTCCGGCTGTGTCGTTTCAATATTTATTTGCGCACCTTCTCGACCATGCCTGAAATGATGACGGTGATATTTCTATGCATGTTTTTAGGTTGACAAGGGCACTGAGATGTTCAAGCAGCTCGAGCGGTTTGACTGGTATGTCGCGCATGCGCCTGACAGTTTCAAGAGCTCCGTTGAGTCGTACAAGACTGATCTTCACAACTTTGGTGTTGCGTACCGGGGTTACCAAGGGGAACCGTCTAGTCGCATGCCTCCTGACCCGTTCGGCTCTCAGCCCCAGCCCCAGAGTCAGGTGTGGGAGCCGTCTAGTGGCTTGCCTCCTGACGCGTACATCCCACAGCCCGAGAGTCAGGTGTGGGATTCGTCTAGTGGCTTGCCTCCTGACGCGTACGGGTTTCAGCCCCAGAGTCAGGTGTGGGATCCGTGTAGTCGCTTGCCTCCTGACACGTACGACTTTGTGCCCCAGAGTGAATTCTGGGAGCCGTCTAGTCGATTGCCTCCTGACACGTACGACTCTCAGCGCCAGAGTCAGGTGACCCAAGTAGGAATCCAGGCCTCGCGCCCACGCAACCGGTCGGATAAAGGACAAGCGACAAAGCCATTGGGGCGATGGAAGCGGGGTTGGATCGATCGGCACTACTTCGGGCCTGAGCCTGTCAACGATTCAACAGACTTTCCTCTTGGAACATTGCTAGGTCACACGGATGTGAGAATGTTGGCACCGGAGACAGATATTTCAAATTTCGTCATGAACGCTTATATAGATCTGCTCCGGATTAGAGAGCTACGTTATAACCATCGCGAAGATTTGAAGCTTAACATGTATCCCACTTATCTTGTCCCATTAATGGTGACCAGCATGAGGGAGTTCACAGAATGGAGGAGGCGAGGGGCAGGCATGGGTAAGTGGAAACCAGCTGGAAACTTGTTAGCCCTGTTGACCGCAGAGAATCAATGTCACGCTGCTCATGCGAACCTTGTCATGATGCCTTGCCATCACGAACACCACTGGTTCCTATTAGTTCTCTATCCAGCGAACAGAGCGGTCAACATATACGATAGCCTACGGGAGGACTCTCCCTTTGGGTCGCTCGCACAGACATACAGCGAGTACATCACTGCAGTGGTTAGTTTTTTATCGGTTGACCTTGGCTCATAGTATATTCTTATTGTAACATATATTGATGACCTTTTTTTATTGTTGGATGCAGACTACTATCTTCTCGCTAGCGTGCCGAGCCTATTCGGGGGAATCCATCACCAGGAATTCGACGGTAGAGCCTTGGACGGTCGAGACGATACAGGACCGACCAAAGCAATATAACAGTCATGATTGCGGGATTTACGTCCTCAAGTACATGGACTACATTGCTCGCTCGGAGGTGCTCAGATATACGTCGTGGACAAGGAAGGCTGCCTTGACGTTTAGGTATAGGATAGCCTGGGAGCTGAAAAAAAATGAAGCTAGATGGCTTCATTACCATTATCCTAATTAGCGTGACTATGGTGCAATGAGCAAAGAACCCCTGAAAAAAATGTTCATAATTTTTTTATTGTTGCTATGAATTTGGCGATACAGTGTGCTCGAATATTAATACATTATAGGATTTTCTGAAAAATTATTTGTCTCGATTTTCGCCGAAATTCATATATATGGCCTATTAGCGTGCCTAAGGGGCAATGAGCAAAAAAGAAATGACAAAAAAAATTACGAGATTTTTCGGAAGCTATGAATTGGGCCCTAAAGTGTGCCTGAATAGGCCCTTCCTAGGAAAACCCAAAAAATAATGTGTCTCGTTTTTCGCCGAAATTCTTACGAATGGGCTAACTAGCGTGCCTGAGGTGCAATGAGCCGAAAAAAAGTGACAAAAAAAAGTACAAGATTTTCCGGAAGAACAAACCAAATCACAAATTAAAGATTCAACAAACCAAATCACAAATTTAAACATTAGAAACGTTATTCGTTATACAACTGAAACATTAACCCTAACACTCTTCATCATCATCGTCCTCCTCGACCATACTGCCAGGTGCAAGACCTAACGCTTTATAATGGTTTCTCTTGTCATGATCAGTCATCTTATTACACAACGCACACTTTCGCAATTTTTTTTGACCCGTTTCTTTTTCAATCGGATTCTTCATGCGTATTTCTCGTTTTCGCCCTTTTGTTTGAGAAATAATTGGATCAAAAATGTCGTCCTCCTCACCTTGCATGCTAGTGCCGTCAATGACTGGCTGTTTGGCTCGATTGAATCTACCGGCTCGAGTCGTCCGAGTAGTCGGAGTGTCCCGTCTTTGTGGATCAGCCATCCTAAACTGTGCATGCTTAGCCGTATCCCGTGCGGCTGCTTCCACTTGATACTTGTACCCATCAAACGTTGACGCTGCATCCAATGATAAACTATGCATGATGTTACAAAGGTGATTATATCGCAGCGGCTCAGATTGCTCGAAATCAACTGAAACATTGGGCACGTAAGGAATGTGACCGTGGACTCTATTGGCTTCCTTCGTCCACCGTTCCAAGATATACTGTTGAGGGATTTCACTAGCATTCTTCGAGATCAAAACCTTCAACGCGTGTCGACAAAGTATACCTTTATGCTCAAACAATTGACAGTTGCAATTTACCAACCCGGTGTCCATACATTTAGCCACGGTAAAATGTCTTCTGTTCCTCGGAGTCGACGAAGAGCACGGATTGGCAAAATTCGTTACGTTCGTCAAAGCATAAACCTTGAGATCTCTGGTGGAATACTCGTGCAACTTTGTCATGCCATATTGATTCGACTTTAGTAGTTCTTCTTGAAACTGTCTAAACATTTCCTTGGTATAGACTTGAGCCGCATGAGCCTCCAAAGGTGAAAAGAGTAGTATGGCTCTTTCCTTGTAAGCCGTAGCCGCGTCGGCTTCTCTCTCACGGTACAATTGCCTATCAACGGCTTTCTGCATCTCCAGTACGAAGTCCACTATACTTGAAGACTGGCTTACGTACCCATCAAAGAATGAATTCATAGCTTCGCTTCTCGAGGTCGTAGTCATTCCGGCTGCAAAAAACTTCTTGGTGTAGGCACCGACCCACTGTGTCTTGATCGCATACAACGATTGTAACCAGTCATGATTGTGCAAAGAGTAGTCATCCATTAACGTGGCCCACCTCTCCTCGAACACGTCTACCGTCAACGATTTATTCACACATGTATTAAAGTCAGTCTTGAATTCCGGATGGTTTGCATATACATGGTGAAGCCGTTCGGGATATTTGTTGCTTATGTGCCACGTGCACAGGCCATGGTGAGTACCTGGAAGGACCTTAGCGATTGCATTTCTCAATGCCGGATCTTGGTCGGTGATGATGGTCTGTGGAGGAATACGATACATTGCTTGAAGCCACGTTTCAAATAACCACGTAAATGACTCCTCCGTCTCATCCCTAAGCAGGGCAAAGCCAAACGAGATTGACTGATAGTGGTGGTTCACCCCCGTGAACGGAGCAAAAGGCATATAGTACTTATTGGTGCGGTATGTGGTATCAAACGTCACAACATCCCCAAAATTTAGGTAAGCAGCTACAGAACGGGGGTCCGCCCAAAATATAGTACTAACGCGGTTCTCATCATCTAGTTGGATACTGTAGAAAAATCCAGAATTCTCACTCTGAAGGCACCTGAAGAGATCAATGGTAGCTTGAGCATCATTCCTATCGAAAGACTCTCTCTTCTGAGCACGAAGTTCATTTCGAAGGTCTACGTCGTTGAAACTCAACTTGTCAATCCCCCCAGCCTGGCTTGAGAAAAACCCCATCATCTTAGAAGGTGGAATTTTAGCCCCGGCCATTGTAAAAATCAGTTGTTTGTGTGCCGCGCTAATTTCTCGGTGTTGATGAATTTGACCAATCTTACTGGGAGTCATCAACTGATGATTATGACTCAACTCCACTCCCGTCACAACCCAATGGTTTTCTTTTTTCCGGTGTACTGCATACACATGGGCCTTGCAGCCGGTACCCGGAAATGTGTCGCGTTTTCTTTGTCTTGTTGTCCCTTCGTCACGGATCTGAACGACCGGGGGTACATGCGGTGCTCCTCTATGACACTCAAATAACCTTGCACCAATTTGATCGGTATTCACCCGTTTTCTAGTCGTCTTAGTTCTAATACCGAAACCCATCGTTTTCGAATATGCTCTGTAGTATGCTTCGACTTCGTCCAGTGTTTGAAAAACTTGATCCATGTAAGGTGGATCAGAACCTTCACAGAAATTGCTTCCTCCCAGTGCATCCATATTTATACTGAAATCTAAAAAATAAAAATTATATCATTCTCAACAAGTCATAGAATTAAATAAAAGAAGAATAAAATTGAAAGTGTAGCCGCCTTGGCTAGGGTGTGCTTACATTTACGGACTGAAAAGACGTTCGAAAAAGTTGAAAGCGTAAAATTACGAGAATACCCCTCTCGGGCGGCGAATTACGAAAATGCCCCCTGGCATCGGGAAAAATCTCAAACGTGCTTTAAGACGCTATCCTAAGGTTGCTGAGTGCATCCTTGATCTAAAAAGTAGTTTAGGGATTTTTCGTCAAAAAATCCCGAACCGGTGTCCGGATCGAGCGCTTAAAAGTTTCATAGGCAAAAAATTGCTACCGGTTTCGGAATCCCACGACTCCGAAGGGAATGGAACTTCCCGCCTTGGCTAGGGTTTGATTACATTTACGGACTGAGCAGTCATTCGAAAAAGTTGAAAGGGGCAAAATTACGAAAATACCCCTATCGGGCGGCGAATTACGAAAATGCCCCCTGGCATCGGGAAAAATCTCAAAAGTGATTTAAGACGCTATTCTAAGGTTGCTAAGTCCATCCTTGATCTAAAAAGTATTTTAGGGATTTTTCGTCAAAAAATCCCGAACCGGTGTCCGGATCGAGCGCTTAAAAGTTTCATAGGCAAAAAATTGCTACCGGCTTCGGAATGGCCCAAATTCGTGGGGAATGGAACTTCCCACCTTGGCTAGGGTTTTCTTACATTTACGGACTGAGCAGTCATTCGAAAAGGTTGAAAGGGGCAAAATTACGAAAATACCCCTGTCGGGCGGCGAATTACGAAAATGCCCCCTGGCATCGGGAAAAATCTCAAAAGTGATTTAATACGCTATTCTAAGGTTGCTGAGTCCATCCTTGATCTAAAAAGCATTTTAGGGATTTTTCGTCAAAAAATCCCGAACCGGTGTCCGGATCGAGCGCTTAAAAGTTTCATAGGCAAAAAATTGCTACCGGCTTCGGAATGGCCCAAATTCGTGGGGAATGGAACTTCCCACCTTGGCTAGGGTTTTCTTACACTTACGGACTGAGCAGTCATTCGAAAAGGTTGAAAGGGACAAAATTACGAAACTACCCCTGTCGAGTGGCGAATTACGCAACTGCCCACTGGCATCGGGAACTATCTCACAGGTTCTTTAATTCTGTATTATAAGGTGGCTGAGTCCATCCTTGATCTAAACAGCATTTTAGGGATTTTTCGTCAAAAAATCCCGAACCGGTGTCCGGATCGAGCGCTTAAAAGTTTCATAGGCAAAAAATTGCTACCGGCTTCGGAATGGCCCAAATTCATGGGGAATGGAACTTTCCAACATCCTAGGGTTCTCAAAAAAGTTTCGCGCGAAATCGCGCTAGCTTGATATTTGAAATTACACTGCGAAGTTACAAGGTTGCGCGTATCAGTTAACCCCTTTCCAGTATTTGAAAAAATCTGAAATTTTTACCTGATACAGATCTTTTAAAAATAACTAGGGTCTCTTTTTTTTTTTTTTTCAAAATCTAGCTCTAGCTATTTTTTACAAATTCGTGAAAAATCATAATTTTGACGACCTAAAAAAATCGCTATTTTCGAATCTTTCGAATGTAATACCCCGATTTGTAAAAACGTAATTTTGACGCCCTAAACACGAATTTTAAGCTATGGTAAGAACAATTTAAGCGTAACAACAATTTAAATTAACATTGAATTATAAGAAAATTCAAAATACTTACTTGTTTTGACTTGAAAAAAATGACGAAGAAATCCACCGATCTTCTTCTAGCGTAAAATTTTTTTCGCTCGTATTGTTGTGGAGATTATGTAGGTGAGATAGGGAGACTGATGAGAGTGTAAGAAATAATTCGGGGGAAGAGGGTTTTTATAGACAGAAAAGTGAGCCGTGGGAGGGGGGGGGCAACTTTTGGCGTGACATTTGTCGAAAGGGGGGTGGGGGTCTAGGGAAAAAATTGGACAAGTGGGGAATGGGGTGGGGGTCTGGGAAAAAAATTGGACAAGTGGGGAGGGGGGTGGGGGCCTAGGGGGGGGAAACAAGTGGGGAGGGGGAAGAGGGGTGGGGGCCAAGGGGAAATTCAGGTGACTGCCCCGAAGGGGATAGGGAGGGGGGGCCAAGGGAGGGGGTGGGGACACGGGGGGGGGGGGGGAGAAAGGTGGGGGCCACGGGGGAGGCTGGATAAAAAAAAAATTGGAGGGAAACTGGACTGGGGCAGGCCAACGAAAAAAAAAAGAAACTGGACTGGGGGAGGGGCAGGCCAAAAAAAAAGGGACGGGCAGGCACAAAAAAGGGAGGGGCAAGCCAAAAAGGCCAAAAAACAATTGGACGGTGGGGCGAGGGGGCCACAGCCAATCGGCTGACAGTCATGCGATTTGGCCCAAGGCCAATCGCCTGACTGTCAGCCGATTGGCTTTCGGCCCAATCGCATGACAGTCAGCCGATCGCCCCAAGCCAATCGCGGCCCACCCGGGCCCAGTCATTGCCATTGTTTTTTTTTTTTTTTTTTTATACAATCGGTTGATTGTCATGCGATTGGGTGGGAAAAAATTTTTTTCCCACCGGTCGATGTATATCGGGCCCCATATATATATATATATATATATATATATATATATATATATCACAGTGAGAGTACATGTTGAGTCACCGTGGCACACGCGATATGCGAAAATGAAATTAATAGTACAAATTTTGTTATAAAAAAGAAATCACTTATACGTGTTTATTGTTATATTCAGAAAAATGAATTTCAAATTACAGAAAAATAAGTTAGCCATATTTGTCCAAACATAAGTTAGCAAAATATTATCATGGTATCAAACTTGGCCTTTAAATTTTATTTTAACTCCATTTTTTGATGAATTCTAATTTGTGAAAGGTAGTTACTCACCAATTAAGATTTTTATTTTGTGTCTCTTTTTGATGAATTTTCTTGGAATGCAACTTGTGTTGGTAGTTATGTAACACCAAAGATGTGTTACACCAAACCAAGTTTGGCTTAGTACATATATATATACTAGCTAAAATCCCGTGCTATGCACATGAAGTAACATAAAGTCCGATATAAACTATGTATCAGTGATGCATGCATTTCTAAAATTTTATTAACAATCATTTGCCCCCCCCCCCCCCCCCTCCACACACACACACACACAAAAGGAACTCTCTTTCGTTTTTCATGTATTGGATGGAAGAATAAGAGAACTTCGTGGATGGTTAAAAAGATATAATAGTTTATTGACACTATTACATGATTGTTGGCTATTTGTAACATGTTTTGTATTAAATTCAAACTTGCATAACGTGCTTAAAGAATTATTAAGTGCCACTATTACATCTTTTAATAGTAAAGTAGTGTCATTTTGATAAGAAGATGTTTCAAAGTTTTGGTATAAATTTAATATTTACAGTCACTTAAAATAAAAACCTTAATTTGTTTCCACATAAACTTTATTTTGTCAAATTTTTCAAAATATTTAATATCTCATCTCATAAGAATAATTGACAAGATTTCTAAAAAGGTTTTCCCTCGGTGCATATTAGACAACATGGCTAAATTTGGTTATTGAGAACCTGTGTAACCAAGATAAACGATTGAATCTCGATCTGAAGAAAGTAGGGATTTCAAAATTGCTAACTTCAATTTCTTTGTTAAAAACTGTGTTATCACTGAAGTTCATACACTTGCAATTCCACCAATCAAAGTGCCACCCATAACAAAATCACTAATAATATGCGATCAAATTATTAGAGAAGTGCTCCTAAATATATTAGGAAGAAACACTAAATATCGAGTAAAGAAAGTAAACCCTCGTTTGAGTTGCTTCGGTACTTTCTATAAAAGCTACGTTGTTGAAAAAGTTAGTAAGATATGCAATTCTACCAAATAAATACAAAATCATGTTATACTATCTTTACCTTTATATCCATTATTACTTCTAGGAGGCTATTATTATAGTCATGTAGCTGTTTGCCATTAAATTATCCTATTTACTCCTTATATTTTTATCTTGGATTTTGAGACATATATGAGGGAGTGAATATGACAAAGTGGGAGTTCGGATTTTGCATTATAAACTATTGGTGAATGTGGAGACATAAAGCGGTGATGCTATGAAAACGTAGCCATAGTAGTAAGTCTCGTGAACCCTTATAATGTGTGTGTTTGTTTTCTCAACTCATTTTTCTTCTTTTTATTGCTCGATGCGTTGTTAGCTTGTAACAATGTGCAATGGTCTCTGGAGAAAAAAAATGATGAATGTTATATAATCTCTTATTTGACTGCTACTTTACGAAAATGTTTAGCCAACTCCGTATTTAGAGGCCAAAACTTTATAGCTACACTAAACATTTTTACCAAACATGTGCAAAGAAAAGGGCGGATTATAGTCATAGGTTGTGACCCTGGTTACACAAAAATGTTTTCCATTATAAACTTATTTTTAAGTTGTTTGTTTAACAATATACCAATGTCCAAGAGGATGTATTACTGATTGCTAAACAATTCAATGTAGTTTTATTTTAGATGAAAAGCAACTTCAAAACTTGCAATTTGGACTAAAACCTAAATGTAAATATATGAATAACATAACTGTGTTACCACAACCACCACCTCTTTTTTCCCTCCAACTAAATATTGAGAAAAAAAACCCAAATTTTATTTTGCAATAAAGAGTTAATAGGAGCCTGAAAAACTTTAATGACCATTCCTTAAAACTTAATGGGTAAAAGGTCATCATTCAACTTGCCATGAAAACTTAAAATCTCCCTAAAATCTCCATATGCACACAGAAATACGCCATCCTTTCACATGCATACACATAAACACACCAATCCACATACACACGATGATCATCGTATAACAACAGTCATGAATAGAAATGAATGGATAATTTGGATGTTCATAGTCTGGTGACGAGGAATAAGTAAGTTGATGGAAGTTTCAAAGAATAGAAAATTATGGGATGAACAACATATATACAGAACAAACTGCAAAACATAGATGCTCTATGAAGAGATAAATCGTTGGAACTATGGCATATGATTGCATAAAAAGTATAAAACAAATGAACATGCATCATACTGTGAGTTTCAAGGCCTATATAACTACATATATAAGTATAGGATATTGAAATTAACATGAAGATGATGTCTTTGCTTAACGCACTAGTGGAACATGCATCAGATGCTGCAACAGAAGCGAGAAGCCCTTGATTCAGTCAACCGTACCCCCAAAAGCAGGTGTCCTCCAAGTCCGACGGTGACCGGTCTATCGACGTCGGTGAGTGGCGACAACTTGCTTCAAACCCTTCCCTACAACCCGAGCATCTACCACCTCCCACATCTCCCAAAATCCCCTCCTAAAGCCTTCAAAAGTTTCTACCAGCGCTTCAAGAACTACTGGTCTATCGCAGACGATGTACTTCCTTCAGTCTGATCTACTTTTGACAATAGAGAAGGATATCGAGAATCATGGGAAGCAAAAGATTGGTAGGTTAAATAAAAACGAATTTATAGTTCGGATTGTACCTGATCTATTGTCTATGTGTAACCCGTTTCAACTTTTCCTCGTAGAATCTATGAATAAGGATATGGATGAAATGAGAGAAATTTGTGTTGTTCTGCCGATACGGAACATAAATGGCTAGAAATCAGGAACCTTGTGATCATGGCTAAAAATCAGGAGATCGAGAGTTATATTTTGTTGGCTTTTCTTTTTGACCAGTCATATCTTTACACCTATTTATAATGAATTTTAAAATAAAAAAAAATCTAGAAAAAAGAGTTGAAGGTTTAGAAGGCAAAGAATGTGTCAATATAATCCTATTATATATAGTATATATATATATAGGGGATCGATCCCCATCGACTGGTGGGAAAAAAAAATTTTCCCACCGAATCGCTACTAATACTAGCGATTGCAAAATTTTATTTTTTTTCCCACCCAATTCCACTATTCCACACAAACTGGGTCCACTATTCCACATTGGGCCAATCACATGACTTTCTTGCGATTGGCTTTGGGCCAATCGCATGTCTTTCTTGCGATTGGCCCAATCGCAAGAAATTCCAATGGATCCCCACCCTTTGCCCGAAAATCCAATGGACACCCATTTCCCCACCCCACCCATTTCCCCACACCCATTTCCCCAATGGATCCCCACCCCTTGCCCGAAAATCCAATGGACACCCATTTCCCCACCCCTTGCCCGAAAGCCCTTTCATTGATAGCCATTTTCTGTGCGTGGATTTTAAGAAAATTCATTTTGCAATCCCTTCATTTTACAATTCCTTTATTTTAAAATTCTGAAAATTTAAAAACTCCATTATTTGGATAATGCCTTTTTTTTTTCCTGAACATCTGTGTGTGTGTGTGTGTGTATTTTCATTTTTCTTTTACTGTCAATATAGAGTAATATGAAGGAGGTTAGTTCTACCTATTATATTTGTTACTTTACATCCTCTTTGTTGTTAAAAAGTTTATAGGTGTCACTCGTATGTATTTTTAACAATAAAGAAGGGGTAAAAAATATATCAAGGGGTGGAAATAACGTTCTCAAATATGAACTACGAGACACAAATTTATGTTACATCTCATGTGAAGTTACATATAAAAACAGAAAAAAAGATTATCTTAACTTGTTTTGCATAAGTTGTTATAAATAATGTACATAAAAAGGAATTATAGTAAGCATGCTTATTATATGCTTTGTAAAATTTTGGTTAAATTTTGTTCAGCAATTTCCTTACTACAAGGTTTTGAGCTATCCTATGTAGTAATGTCGAAAATAGCGATTTTTTAGGGCGTCAAAATTATGATTTTTCACGAATTTATAAAAAATAGCTAGAGCTAGATTTTGCCAAAGTGAGAAAAATAGACCCTAGTTATTTTTAAAAGATCTGTATCAGGTAAAAAGTTCAGATTTTTCCAAAGACTGGAAAGGGGTTAACTGATACGCGCAACCTTGTAACTCCAGAGTGTAACTTAAAATATCAAGCTAGCGCGATTTCGCGCGAAACTTTTTTGAGAACCCTAGGATGTTGGGAAGTTCCATTCCCCAGGAATTCGGGCCATTCCAAAGCCGGTAGCAATTTTTTGCCGAACAGGCTTTTAAGCGCTCGATCCGGACACCGGTTCGGGATTTTTTGACGAAAAATCCATAAAATGCTTTCTAGATCAAGGATGAACTCAGCAACCTTAAAATAGCATCTTAAATCACTTTTGAGATTTTTCCCGATGCCAGGGGCATTTTGGTAATTCGCCGCCCGAGAGGGGTATTTTGGTAATTTTACGCTGTCAACTTTTTCGAACGTCTTTTCAGTCCGTAAATGTAAGCAAACCCTAGCGAATATGGGAAGTTCCATTCCCTAGGAATTCGGGCCATTCCGAAGCCGGTAGCAATTTTTTGCCGAACGGGCTTTTAAGCGCTCGATCCGGACACCGGTTCGGGATTTTTTGACGAAAAATCCGTAAAATGCTTTCTAGATCAAGGATGAACTCAGAAACCTTAAAATAGCATCTTAAATCACTTTTGAGATTTTTCCCGAAAATCTCAAAAGTTCATAAGGCGATACAGTGTGCACGAATATTAATACATTATAGGAAAATCAAAAAAATAATTTGTCTTGATTTTCGCCGAAATTCATATATATGGCCTATTAGCGTGCCTAAGGGGCAATGAGCAAAAAAGAAATGACAAAAAAAATTACAAGATTTTTCGGAAGTTATGAATTGGGCGATAAATTGTGCGCGAATAGGCCTTTCATAGGAAAACTCAAAAAATAACGTGTCTCGTTTTTCGCCGAAATTGTTACGAATGGGCTAACTAGCGTGCCTGAGGTGCAATGAGCGAAAAAAAAAGTGACAAAAAAAATAACGAGATTTTTCGGAAGCTATGAATTGGGCCCTAAAGTGTGCCCGAATAGGCCTTTCATAGGAAAACCCAAAAAATAACGTGTCTCGTTTTTCGCCGAAATTCTTATGAATGGGCTAACTAGCGTGCCTGAGGTGCAATGAGCGAAAAAAAAGTGACAAAAAAATTACAAGATTTTTCGGAAGTTATGAATTGGGCCCTAAAGTGTGTCCGAATAGGCCTTTCATAGGAAAACCCAAAAAATAATGTGTCTCGTTTTTTGCCGAAATTCTTATGAATGGGCTAACTAGCGTGCCTGAGGTGCAATGAGCGAAAAAAAAGTGACAAAAAAAATTACAAGATTTTTCGAAAGCTATAATTGGGCCCTAAAGTGTGCGCGAATAGGCCTTTCATAGGAAAACCCAAAAAATAACGTGTCTCGTTTTTTGTCGAAATTGTTACGAATTGGCTAACTAGTGTGCCTGAGGTGCAATGAACAAAAAAATTTACAAGATTTTTCGGAAGTATTGACGGCGCGAATAGGCTCTTCCAAAAATATCAATAATCCACAAATCAATCACAAATTAAAGATTTAACAAACCAAATCACAAATTTAAACATTATAAAAGTTATTCGTTATACAACTGAAACATTAACCCTAACGCTCTTCATCATCATCGTCCTCCTCGACCATACTGCTAGGTTCGAGACCTAACACTTTATAATGGTTTCTCTTGTCATGATCAGTCATCTTATTACACAACGCACACTTTCGCAATTTTTTTTTTGACCCGTTGCTTTTTCAATCGGATTCTTCATGCGTATTTCTCGTTTTCGCTATTTTGTTTGTGCAATAATTGGATCAAAAATGTCGTCCGCCTCACGTTGCATGCTAGTGCCGTCAATGACTGGCTGTTTGGCTCGATTGAATCTACCGGCTGGAGTCGTCCGAGTAGTCGGAGTGTCCCGTCTTTCTGGATCAGCCATCCTAAACTTGAGATCTCTGGTGGAATACTCGTGCAACTTTGTCATGCCATATTGATTCGACTTTAGTAGTTCATTTTGAAACTGTCTAAACATTTCCTTGATATAGACTTGAGCCGCATGAACCTCCAAAGGTGAAAAGAGTAGTATGGCTCTTTCCCTGTAAACTGTAGCCGCGTCGGCTTCTCTCTCACGGTACAATTGCCTATCAACGGCTTTCTGCATCTCTAGTACGAACTCCACTATACTTGAAGACTGACTTACGTACCCATCAAAGAATGAATTCATAGCTTCGCTTCTCGAGGTCGTAGTCATTCCGGCTGCAAAAAACTTCTTGGTGTAGGCACCGACCCACTGTGTCTTGATCGCATACAACGATTGTAACCATGCATGATTGTGCAAATAGTAGTCCTCCATTAACGTGGCCCACCTCTCCTCGAACACGTCTACCGTCAACGATTTCTTCACACATGTAATAAAGTCAGTCTTGAATTCCGGATGGTTTGCATATACATTGTGAAGCCGTTCGGGATATTTGTTGCTTATATTTTACGGATTTTTCGTCAAAAAATCCCGAATCGGTGTCCGGATCGAGCGCTTAAAAGCCCGTTCGGCAAAAAATTGCTACCGACTTCGGAATGGCCCGAATTCCTAGGGAATGGAACTTCCCATATTCGCTAGGGTTTGCTTACATTTACGGACTGAAAAGACGTTCGAAAAAGTTGACAGCGTAAAATTACCAAAATACCCCTCTCGGGCGGCGAATTACCAAAATGCCCCTGGCATCGGGAAAAATCTCAAAAGTGATTTAAGATGCTATTTTAAGGTTGCTGAGTTCATCCTTGATCTAGAAAGCATTTTACGGATTTTTCGTCAAAAAATCCCGAACCGGTGTCCGGATCGAGCGCTTAAAAGCCCGTTCGGCAAAAAATTGCTACCGGCTTCGGAATGGCCCGAATTCCTGGGGAATGGAACTTCCCAACATCCTAGGGTTCTCAAAAAAGTTTCGCGCGAAATCGCGCTAGCTTGATATTTTAAGTTACACTGCGAAGTTACAAGGTTGCGCGTATCAGTTAACCCCTTTCCAGTCTTTGGAAAAATCTGAAATTTTTACCTGATACAGATCTTTTAAAAATAACTAGGGTCTCTTTTTCTCACTTTGGCAAAATCTAGCTCTAGCTATTTTTTATAAATTCGTGAAAAATTATAATTTTGACGCCTTAAAAAATCGCTATTTTCGACATTACTACATAGGATAGCTCAAAACCTTGTAGTAAGGAAATTGCTGAACAAAATTTAACCAAAATTTTACAAAGCATATAATAAGCATGCTTACTATAATTCCTTTTTATGTACATTATTTATAACAACTTATGCAAAACAAGTTAAGATAATCTTTTTTTTCTGTTTTTATATGTAACTTCACATGAGATGTAACATAAATTTGTGTCTCGTAGTTCATATTTGAGAACGTTATTTCCACCCCTTGATATATTTTTTACCCCTTCTTTATTGTTAAAAATACATACGAGTGACACCTATAAACTTTTTAACAACAAAGAGGATGTAAAGTAACAAATATAATAGGTAGAACTAACCTCCTTCATATTACTCTATATTGACAGTAAAAGAAAAATGAAAATACACACACACACACACACACACAGAGAATTTTAAAATAAAGGAATTGTAAAATGAAGGGATTGCAAAATGAATTTTCTTAAAATTCACGCACAGAACATGGCTATCAATGAAAGGGCTTTCGGGCAAGGGGTGGGGAAATGGGTGTCCATTGGATTTTCGGGCAAGGGGTGGGGATCCATTGGGGAAATGGGTGTGGGGAAATGGGTGGGGTGGGGAAATGGGTGTCCATTGGATTTTCGGGCAAAGGGTGGGGATCCATTGGAATTTCTTGCGATTGGCTTTGGGCCAAAAAAATAAAATTTGCAATCGCTAGTATTAGTAGCGATTCGGTGGGAAATTTTTTTTTTCCGACCGGTCGATGGAGATCGATCCCATATATATATATATATATATATATATATATATATATATATCACAAGAAGTCGTAAGTCGTCGACATACCGTACGCGGCGCCATCTAACTCGTAAAGTAACGCCGATCCCTCTTCCCCCTCCTCTCCCCTCCGATTCCCAGCTCAATCGTACCTGTCCACCGTCACCACCACCACCAGCACACGCACACACTTACATACACACAGAAGAACACGGTCCAAGAATATAACGTAGGGGAGAGAAAAAAAGACATCGAGATAGTAGGGGAAGGGAGAAAGAGAGAGAGAGGGCGCGCGCGGGCAATGCTGAGATCGATTGGTTGGGAAACGAGAAGGCTTAAAACGAGATCTTAATATATGGGGAGTGGGACATTTGTGGATGGATTTCTTCGCTTGTTTCAACGTCGCTCTTCTTCATCACTCGCGACATCTGTTGCCAAACATCATCATGACATTAACAACAACAACAACACCCTTCACCACGTCGCACCCGTTACTAATCTGATTGAGCCGTCCGCAACAATTATCCAAAACCAGCAGGAACTAACGATCGTCGAGGATTTGGACATCTCGGGCCTCAAGTCCATCAAAGTACCCAAACGGATCAACCCTTTTTTACCCTCAATGGATCCTCCCAAAAAGGTCTCTGTGTGTGTGTGTGATTTCTTTGGGGGTACATATAGATCTGCTTGGTTGCCGTACATTCCATCCTTTAGAGTTTGTTGCGATTCTTCACTTAATTGTGTTGGTGGGTATTTTGTTGCATCTCGGGTTATGCCTATGATCTTCAAAGTTTTGCCCTTTTCTGACATTTGTCATGATATTTATTTCTTATATAATTTGAAATATCGTAATCCATGCATATTGGATGTTCATACAAATGCGTGTGAAATGGTATCAGATACCCCGGGTATTATAATGCTTGAAAGTATTCTGAAATGAAAATTTTTCTTTAATTTTATTGATTGTATGGTTTGGATAGACACATACTTGGAAGCAGTCATCAACTAGTCAGAGTCTTTGTGCTTTTAAACGAAAGAGGGTAAGGACAGAAAAATAAAGAAAAAAAGGATGGATCTATGGGAACATAGGCCAAGTACTCAGTATGATTGTGGCATTGACATATATGGTATTGTTTGCTCATACACTCATGGTGTTAATGAGACATTGACAATCTTGTGCTTTTTATGAAGCTGACCTACCTTTAGTAAAAATATAACAGTGCTTCTCATCATGAGGGTGACTCCATGGTGACCTTTTCTATGTTTTGTTTCTTCTAATGGAACAATTTGTATGGAGCAAGTGAAAGATCTAGATATTACAAGGTCGAGCCTCCCTAGTAACATTACCACTTCGATAAAATAACACAGCCTGGAACTGAAAACAAAACACTTGTTTGTACTCACTAGCAACTTGACTTTCGACTGAAAAGGAAAAAGGAAAAATTTAAGTACAAATGCGGAAAGTTTCCTTGGTACTGAAGATAGTCTTAGAAAATGCAGTTTGCACACATTTAACAATGTTGGTCTACCATCTAGTGACAATATACGAGAATTATGCAATGCAGGTCTTTTTTTCATGATTTTTTTCCAAAATTAAACATTATTATAAGCGCATAATTTATCCTTTTTTTGTTCTTATGTGTTAGAAAATGCATTCCATTTTCTTGATAGAGTCAGCCAAGTTAGACCTCCTTTTTCATTTTTCGATTTTTTTTTTCTCAGAACACAATGGACACTGAATTCTTCACCGAATACGGGGAGGCGAGCAGGTACCAAATTCAAGAAGTTGTTGGCAAAGGTAGTTATGGTATTGTGGGATCTGCAGTTGATACTCACACTGGAGAAAGGGTTGCAATTAAGAAGATTAACGATGTCTTTGAGCATGTATCTGATGCCACAAGGATTCTAAGAGAAATCAAGCTCCTCAGGCTCCTACGACATCCAGATGTTGTAGAAATAAAGCATATCATGCTCCCTCCTTCCAGAAGAGAGTTCAAAGATATCTATGTTGTTTTTGAGTTGATGGAATCTGACCTGCACCAAGTAATTAAGGCAAATGATGATCTTACACCAGAGCATTACCAGTTTTTCTTGTACCAGCTTCTTCGTGGCCTAAAATATATACACACAGGTTTGTTGTTCTAAGCGGTATGTTATCCTCCGATTGGCTCTTTTACATACTCTTTGATCTTTGAAGTATATTTGTACACTTTTCTTTTACAGCCAATGTGTTTCATCGAGATTTGAAGCCAAAAAATATTCTTGCTAATGCTGACTGTAAGTTGAAGATTTGTGACTTTGGGCTTGCTCGTGTATCTTTTAATGATGCCCCATCGGCTATTTTCTGGACCGTATGTTTGAATCAGAAGCTTCTTACTTTTATTTGTTTTCTATTTTCGACCTTGCTCCAAGTTGGAGGTGGCAAAATGGGTTCAAGCTCAATGGTCATCTGAAAACCCTATCTGAAACCAAATCCAAACCGCCTTCTTATTCTCGTGGGTCATACGTGTGCTGGTTTACTGGGTACTCATGTTTTACCGGGTTATATGGGTTGGGTGTGGGTACCCATTTGGCCCAGTATTAAAATTTTGAATTATAATTTGACACCCAAAACCTTCAAAGCACAGTCATTAAAAATATAAACTCTTTCCCATTTATTTTATCAAAGCCCCGAATTTACTGAAATTGTTAACTAGGACGCTGCTGTTTGAACTTTAGCCTTGACATATTTCTTATATGTCCCCCGTTTAAGTTAAGCCACATGATTCTAGGAGCTTGTTTACGTCTAGTTTCAATTAACTATGAGTTGATCTCAATATATTAAGATTTCCTTAATTGGTATTTTGGTGAATTTTTTAATGGCACAACTCCTCCTAAAGTTGTTTTATCTACAGCTTAAGTTTTACGCTTTGAACTATCTTTCCATTGTTTTATCAATTTAGATAATTCAAGAAATGTCTTTCTTTGAGTTAAATGGGTTTATGGGTCAAATGGTATTACCCAACCCAATATAACCCAACCCACATAAGCCTGTATTGGGCTAAATGGGCTTCTAGCCCCATTAAGCCCAACCCAATCAAAGCCGTCCCAAACCTGGCCAAACTGTCCAAATTGCCACCTCTACTCCAAGCGTTTAGATTTCTTTTTTTGCAGGACTTGCTAACTTCCTTCATTTCGTTTGTAAAAGGACTATGTTGCAACACGATGGTATCGTGCGCCTGAACTCTGTGGTTCTTTTTTCTCAAAAGTAAGCTGCTTTTACGGTTTTACCATTGATACCGTGTAGTTTTTTTTTCCCCTTATTGGATGTATCTTATCATTCATACCCGCTGTCCTTTTTTTAATATTTTGTCGCCAATATTGCCTTTGTTAAAGGACTATGTTGCAACATGATGTTACTGTGCTCCTGAACCATCTGGTTCTTTTTTTCCAAAAGCAAACTGCTTTTACGGTTTTACCATTATACCTTTTAGTACTTTTCTTTGGACTGGTGATATCTTATAATTCATATCCGTTATCCTTTTTTGACAATATTTTGTTGCCAATATTCCCCTAACAATGTGTGCATGGTATCCAAGCCACACTGGAGCAGTTGGTTGAAAGATTCAGTTATATACTATGATGAGACAAAGTGTCCATCTGCCTAAATAGAATTGAACTGCTTGAATTGCCCTTTGAGTGTTCCGTCTTGAAATTGGCAGGTTTTGTTCACCTTGGTATATCAGTTGGATGCGCAGCTGTTTGGCTAGAATGACGTGTGTGTGTTGTTGATACATTGATAATAAATGACAATGAACTATAATGCAAGTCGCTTATATGAGCAACCACAGATGTGCTATGGCCAGAAATTAGTCACTATATTTTCTTACAATGCCTCGAAATTTAGTTTCTTTGATTAGATCGGCATTTAATTACATGTGTCTATTGTTGTTAATAAAATGTAATTTAACAATGTGAACCAGTCCTTATCGTTTCAACTTCCGGTTCGGTTCTTGTCAATATACTTGCTTGAGTCTGCAACTGCTTGGGGATGTGTTCTGCTTTTTAGTTGAAGTTCTATAGCTCCCTAACTTGATTTATTTTTGTATAGTCAGTACAATCTTCGTTGGCGCATGTTTATTTATTACAACCCTGCTTGAATTGCTACTTCTGATATTTTTAAGTTACGAGGAGGGAAGGAAGGAACTCATCATGATCGAAACGTGGTCATTGTATTCCACTGGAAAGTTCCTCCTAGTGCCCCTTCCTTTCTTGGTGGATGATATTTTCCATTCTGCTTTGCATGTGCTGCGTAAAGAAGCAGTATTTCTGTTGTAATATGATATTAGGCAATTAATTTCAAGCGTACTTGAGTTTTAAAGATGTTTTCATTCGCAGTATACACCGGGAATCGATATTTGGAGCATCGGGTGCATATTTGCCGAGATGCTTACTGGAAAGCCATTGTTTCCTGGGAAAAATGTGGTACATCAATTAGATCTAATGACTGATTTGCTTGGCACTCCGTCCCCTGAATCTATTGCAAGGGCAAGTTCTCTCATTCCATTATTCACTTCTTCTGTTGAAGAAATAGTACTCTATACTTTTGAGCATGTGCTTTCTGCACTGTTGTTTATTGCATCTCAATTCCTTGCTGGAAGTTTACCCCTGCCTATGTTACATGGACTCGGTACGAGTGTCCGAGTCGGATACGTGTCTAAGTGTCGGATTCGTCTATTTTTCAACATCTAAGACACGGGGACACGACAAAATATTCCCACCTATTCTTGTTTCTTAGTTATTCCTTAGTTAACATACTGTTTTATGATATGCAAATCGTTTTAATTTAGAACTGAGATCATCTCAAAGCAAGTACGAATTAAAACAAGCACTATAACATAGTGTTCCTAGTGGCATATCCTACGGGATGTGTTGGACACATATCCCATACCCATGTCCACGTGTCGAGTGTCCGACACCGGTACTTCACGCACTTTGAAGAGTCCATGGAACATAGACCCCTGCATTTGGTGCCCTGTAATCTTACCTTATAGCAACAATTTATTTTAGGTTCTTATAAAATTTCTCTGGCAATTGTTATTTAAAATCAATGATGCAGATTCGGAATGAAAAGGCAAGAAGATATCTTAGTAGCATGCGCAAGAAGCAGCAAGTCCCATTTTCACAAAAGTTCCCTAATGCAGATCCTTCGGCTCTTCACCTACTGGAGCGCCTGCTTTCATTTGATCCTAAAGATAGACCATCTGCTGAAGAGGTAGCTTAAAGATAGCTTAATGATGATGATCCTTTTGTAGATAGGTGGAAATTTTGTTGAAACTGATTTACTAGAGACCAGTTGTGTTCCTAATTCTTTTGGGGCTTTTTTGCAGGCATTAGCTGATCCTTACTTTCAAGGGTTGGCGAGTGTTGACCGTGAACCATCAACCCAACCTATCTCAAAACTCGAGTTTGAGTTTGAAAGGAGGAAATTGGCGAAAGATGATGTTAGAGAGTTGATATATCGAGAGGTTTGGCTTTTTATCACAATAATGACCCATTTACACTTTTGTCGCCTAATAGTTTAAATACTTGTCAGAGCTTTCACCTTAACGAAAATGGAGAAACATCTCTTTATCCTTGTATGAAAATAAGTGTGCTTGTTGTACCTTAAATATGGAAAGTAGTAGTTTGATCAACCAAGTTTACCTAATTGGCAATGTGTTGTGTTGTCTGAATTTTCATTTGTTGGGAACTGTTGATGATGCTATCAAAAGAAACTGTTCTTTTGCCTTAGGTTATTTTTCACAATTTGGGGAAGTTAACTCTGTTTAACTGCGTTGGTGTCCTTAACTGACTTGTTTTATATTTTGTTAAGTACCATGATTGGACTCATTAACTTAACTTACAAGCGATGTTGCCTGAAGTGAACAGATTTTAGAGTATCATCCCCAGATGCTTCAAGAATATCTTCGTGGTGCAGATCAGACTAGCTTCATGTATCCAAGGTTAGGCACCTCATTATTTTTTAGTGGACTCAGTTCTTTTGTACTGGTGTTTTAGGTTTCTAAACAGTGTTTGTTTGTGTGTATAATATTTTTTTTTTCTCAAGAGATGGTGGACATTTGAATGTTAATTAGTTCTCTAATTGGTCATAGCTATTATTGGTTGTCTATGTTGAATGGAATTAAAGTTCTGTTCTTTTGTCAACTTTTTCATATATTGCTTTGTAACTTGCTAGATACTCTAACATGTAAATGGAATCACTGCTTAATAAGCGGATTACACTAGTAATATACTTCCATCCTAAAATCAGGAGAAGGTATATAGTTTAGTGGTGGTTGGTTCTACAGATTGTGAGTCTTATAGTAATTCCGTTAATCTTACGTTGACGTTCTGGTCAATAGTTTGTTAAATCAAACCGTCTATCTTTTTTTTTTCTTTTCTGGTTTTCACAACATGGTATGTATAACAAGTTATTTCAACTCAAAGATGCCTTTCTTGGAAGCTAGTAGTGCTTGGTTACATAAATCCTCTTTTACTTGCCTATGTACACTTTGTTTACTGGTAAACTAGTTACGAACCCACGCATTGCATGCAGTTATTCTAACAAAACTGCTATGATCTTATACGAAAATTACTAGTTGAGCAAATGATATTTCAAGATAAAATAACACCAATATCGGTGTGAGCTGTGTGGACTTAATTAATTGTCCAAATAAATAATTGGTTAAACATGCGATTGCACATTCCTATACCAATACTTTGTATGTTATAAATAAGTAAATGAAACCATGTTTCATCTAGAATAACTAGCAAAAATTAATTTGTCATTTAAAAGGTGAAATGAGCTCTGTTTGGCATAAAAAAAATCACCTTCTGCAATAAAAGTTGTTGAAATCTAAACGAACTCAGTCATTTTACACCAAAAAGAGTAGCGAAGCCACTATGATAGCTCAAACAGAATTTGGAGAAGACCAATTATATACTGTAGCAAAGGAGAGCACATGAACTTTGCATCTTAGTGAAGAAGTTGTTGTAAGAAGAAAAGCAAGTAATTAATTACACATGACACGAACTAACTTTAATAACAGTTAATGTAAGTCAAGAGAAACTAAATATTATTATATAACTTATTGTTTGGTAATGATTTTGGATATATAGTACTGTTTGGCAATAGTTTTCTTTGAGGGATATTAACCCGAAAAGGAATCACCAATAAGCTGGGAAAAAAGTCAAACTATTTTGAAGAATAGTGCACATAAGGTGTAATATTATTCCTTATCAGCGACATGAAAGCTTTAGCAAATTTATAAAGAGGTTTAACAAATTGGAAATAACAGAACTAAGAATTCGTGAGCGTATGAGAATACATCAAAAATGTTTCTTAAAGTATTTACCAGAGGTTTACCTTTGAATGTATATTTGTATGCACATATGTTTGATGAGGTCGACACAAAAGTAAGCCTAGAGCCTAGACTAAGTAAAAACACAGTATCATAAACTAAAGAAAATAAAAAGATGAACACATATAAACTTATAGTCCATACATGCACACAAAGGAAATAATGGTAGGATAGAAATATGTAACACAACTCATATTGGAGACTGAAAAAAAACAATACATCAATGTATCCCTGAAGATCAATCGGTAAAGGATCAGACCAATCCATGGAGAGAGGGAGGTGGGCAGGTGGAGTCGAATAGGGAGCTTTAGTTAGGGATGTAATACCAAAAAGAGAAAAACAATAGGTCTATTTTAGGAGGAACTTAATAAACCTTGCTAAAAAGTAGGACAAATATTGGAAGGTTTTCTTTTCTCTTGAATTTGAACATGAATTAATGACGTGGTTCTAGGTATAATTCAGAGTAAAATAAGCTAAGGAAAGAAGTTGAGAGAGTTTCCCCTAAATTTTGGGGATTGCCTGGAATTAACAACATTTGGGATTTTGGATAAAACAAATGAATTTGGTTTTGATTTTGATTTCGTGCAAAGCTTTGATTGTAGAAGCAAATTAATTTGGACTGATCCCAACCAAAATTGAAGGGAGATAATTATCAGGAAAGCACAGTTACAAAAGCACGTGTTATAAGCAGGTGTTCTTTCAAAAACTTTGAATGTCTTTTTCTCTTTAAATTAGAACTACTACATGGACAAAATGAAAGGAGAGAACGTCCAAGTAGGAGATGACTTGGCAACATTTTCTCAGCTTTGGCTTTACTGTATAATATTCCCTCTGTCCCTAATTAATTGATCATATTTCCTTTTTGGCTGTCCCCAAAAAATTGATCACTTCTAAATTAAGAAAGATTCCATGTGTTTTTCCATGTTCACCCTTCTTACACTTCTTTTATTCAATTTCTCTCTCTACAGTTATTCTCCACCAGCCCATTTTTCTATCTCCTGGCCTACTTTCTTCGCTCCCTCTCTCTCTCTCTCTCGGGGTAGAATGGGAAGCTCATAAAATATATCTCATATCCTAAATAAACGTGCAAGTCAAAGGTGATCAAATGAAAAGGGACGGAGGGAGTATTAGATATTGTCAAGTTGTTCTTTACTATTTTGTCTGATGTTATTTTTGGTCTACATCTTTTACTACGATCAATATGGAACAAATTATTTCTCCTTATTAGGGCATCCAAGCCCTACGTTGAATCTGACCAACCGTCTCAAGCGATACTCTCCCCTCTCTTCCATACACCTGTCAACCATTGACTTGTTCACGCCAATCAGAAAATTGAAGAAATTACTTCAAGATATTAAGTTCTGTTCAAAGCTCTTAATTTTTATGTAAAATTTTTTAGGAGAGAAGAAATCTGGAAAATAAAATGAGAGAAGAACAAAACTATCTTGATCAGGATTTTTTTTTTTAGTTTGGACTTACAAAATCAATCAGAATTGCGGCCTAAACCTAGATCAAGTCTAGTTCAAGTGTTCCCCAAGTGCCGAGTCCAACCCATGGTTCAAGAACTTTGCCGATACACCAATAATCTGGTGACTCGGTTCGGTTTCGTAAGCCATCAAACCGTATCCGAGACCCGAGTTTATGTCATAGAAAAAAGGACAGTATTGCCGACGGGAAGGAGACAAGGAGTTGGCCGAGTATCGGCCATGATAACGCCGCTAAAAAGAATCTCATACCTTCCAAAAATCCCCCAAAATCTTCAATCGAGACTTCAAATTTGCCCAAATGGTTTCTGAATGTAACCCTAGGTTCCTTCATCGCTGAATTCTCGAAGATCTTGATCCGATCTTCTCCGGTGACTTGGGTGACGTGGAAACCACCGGCGACCAGCAGATCCTCTTGTGTCCCTTGTAAGGTGTGAGGACGATTCTGTTTTTTCATGTCGACTGTCTGCATATTCAGTGTTAATAACTGTTAAAGGTTCATTTTTCTTTCTCTTGTTTTCTTTTCCATTTTTGTTAGTCCAAATATTGGCATGTAACTTGTAAGAAAAAATGTAGACATATTGGATAAATGGCTCGGATATAATAAAATTTATCCGCTTCCAAGATACTTGGTGTTGTAGGATTTATCCCAACCAAATCGAATGAAACTAGTTCCCTCCTCTTCTTCTCTGCTCTCTTTTCCTCATCTTCTCTTTCCATCTAACACCGCCCGATTGTTGTCCAACCCCGCCCCACCATCCAACCCCGCCACCGCCAGCACTTCCTACATCACTATTCCCACTGTCCGCCACCTCCACCACACCGCTGAACCCGTTCACAAGCTCCACTACCTTGCTGCTCCAAAAGCTGGAACCTCCACCGCTGCCTCATCAGCTTCAGTGGATTCCAGCATAAAACCTACCATCTCCACTCACTCTCGATCTGCTTTTGTTGTGATTCAATTTCGTGAATGGTTGTGGTGGTGCCACGGTGATTCATTGTGATGATTCAAATTTTCCTCTCAATCTACTTTTGTCAGGATTTGTTCAGTTGATATTCGGGTTTCGATGAATTGTGAAATAGTTACTGTGGCCTAGGGGTAGCTGTAATTAAAAAAAAAGGATAAATATAAAATTCTGCTATCCTGCTTGCAGCCAGATGGCCGTCCCAGGCTATCTGGCGCACTGTCCTAATGACCAAAATTCCCTCCTACTTTTTTTTCTCTCTTTTTAAAATGTTTCAGATGCATTTAATAGAGCAAACGCCAATCTATTGCAAGAGATACTATGGTGCACCATGGAATAAGTAAAAAAAGAAGGTGCAGAAATTGTGGTGTCTGGTTCTTTGCACCTTCACCTCCGCCATGCAACCATTGTCACCAACATCTAACCAATGTCGTAACCCCCCACCACTGCCACCAAACTTCAAACCCACTAACAGTGCCAAATCTACAAAAATAATCTCCATCAATTAAAACCCACCATACACAGAAGCATTACCCAATTGAAGCCACCATCAATAAAAACCCAATATCACCACAGCCACAACCTTCGTCATCCGCCGCCACCACCACTGTTGCAACACCACAACCATCACCGGATCTGGTGACGGTGGACTAGTTCATTATTGCGAGGAACACCACTGTTGACGGGATGACGGTGGAAGTGGGTACGACAGTCGTGTGTTGGATTGGTTTGAGTCGGATGTGTTGACGGTCGTGCTGCAGTGCAGAAACTAGTTAGCCGAGGCTGTCGTAGAGGCTTGCATCGACGGTGGTGGTTTTGTTCTCGCGGATGCATCATTTGCCTCAGATGGAGATGGTGCAGCGGTGGTGGGGGATTCAGCGCGATAATGGGGTGATGGGTGGTGGTGGTGGGCTTAGTGGTTGTGGAAGTGGTGGTGGGTCATGGTGGCGGTGGGAGAGAGGGGTTGGATCCGACGAGACGATATTAAAGAGAGAAAAAAGGTGTAGAACAAATGCTGAGGGCTATTCTGGTCAGATGAATAGTTCGCAGAATAATCTGGCGCACTGTCTTTTTGCTTTTGAAAAGAAGCATCATGTACTTTCCAAGCATGACAGGGGGAGCCCAGGATGGGTTGGAATAAAGGAGCCCATCCAAAATTTGGGTGGGGATGACCTCCCTATATATATATATATCGGCATCCACACATATACGAACCTATATAGACATACTTATTTTTATATATTCCCTGAATCGTCGTTGTTACTTTTAAAACAAACTGTGAAAGGAAGCTCTTGAGTTAGAGTTCTTGTAACATAATCTCTGTGTGTGTGTGTGTGTTAATAGCTGCCCACAATTGTCGGTAACCATTATGCATAAAAGAATCACCTTACGTTCTTAAAGCCCAAATAGCATCAAATCAGATCACTGACGAGCCACTGCACATCGTCTTCAAAATTGTTGCTACCGCACTTCATCTTGGCAAAGCCACACCGCTGTTGCTGCTGCAGTAGTCTTCACCAACCATGACCATCCATGACCCACCGCCAACACCCACGACCACCCAATATCAATCGCCACCACTGAACACCAATTCTTCAGTCATCACCATCTGAATCCACTTTTGTCAGCGCTGCTGCATTGCTTTGGGTTTGCAGAATGCTAAGCCAAAACTCTGCATCAACCCAAAATCCTAGGCAAAGAAAGTACAATGGACCAAACTGCCCTAGAAACTGGGTTATGTATCAGCAAATGATCCAAACTCTCCCCATCCGCTTTGCACATAAAGCACTTATTCATAGATTCTTTTGCATCTTGCCAAATCTTACCCTGCTTGTCACATTTAAGGTTCCCTCCCAAGTATAAAAGCCCACCTTAAAAGGTGCTGCGGTTTTCTAAATAGCTTTCCAAGTAAGGAACTAGAGTTTTTGGCCGATAACAACTAATAGTACTTCACAGAGAAAAGTCCTGAATGTTGGCCCAATGACAATGCATTCATTTGGACCAAATTGTACTTTACACGATTTTCCTCTTTGGGGTCCCAGAAGTATGACTTTTCCAGAAATCTTTGGACTTCATGGGATTTTCCCTTTTAGGGACTCACTGCGACGTTCTCAGTATCCTTTCACCAAGGACAATCGTCTACCAAGTCTCTCTAGCTCGCTTTGCTTTTGCTCTCAGAAGTAACGCCACAATAGAGCAAACATGTAAATTCCTTTAACACCTTTCCCTGATGAAGTATGTTCCTACGCTTTTGTCAAAGGTGTATTCACGAACTGAAATGCCAAGTACTTTCAGAATGACCCCAAATATACTATGTTGCATTTTCAGAAAAAGGTTGAAGCAGACAACCTTATATTAAATGAGTGGGTTGTTCCAAAAGAAGATGGATGTCTTCCTTAAGATGCATTGGTGAATTCTGTTCTGGAAAAGGTGAAATTTGGTGTTTTGAAAAGAGAATTTGAAAATGAAATTGAACACAAATTTGTATACATGTGTTAAGGCTATCGCAAGATAGCATTAATCTGCATGCACCAAGATCTCAGATCACTAAATACTAACTCCTCTTACCTTTTGAGAACAAAATTCGACAAACATGCGATCTGACTTAGATAGTGCTTTGTATCTGAGAGATCCTCCACTTCCGCTCCTTCAGTCTTGATGATCTCTATGATGTTTGACTATACATTATCTTAATTCTGTTTTCGTTGTTAGGGGGGTGGAGAGAGGAGTCGGTAGCAGCTTGCTAATTCCTTATATTCATATGTGATTTATTTGGCATGCTGTCAATTTATGTTAATTCCAAGGATGACATAACAGTAATCCACTGACACCGTTTTATGGCAACTCAGTGGTGTTGATAGGTTTAAGCGTCAATTTGCTCATCTTGAGGAGCATTATGGTAAAGGTGAAAGAAGTTCTCCACTCCAGAGGCAGCACGCTTCTTTGCCTAGGTAAGTCATATCAATGGGACTTGCTTACAAGTAATATCTGATGACTGTTTGTGTGCCTCAAGATCAGTGCCACTGCTATGGAAATATGTTTCACTGTCCATCCAGGTGTTTCTTGCATTTGCTTCGTCAAGACACCTGCTATTTGCATGTTTTTAACATGATGACATTCGCATAGTTAGCTGGCCTGAATGTATGTTTAAGCTTAAGCAACCTAGTTTTTATGACGTATTTTCATGTATTACCTGTATTGTTTGTTTAGAGAGCGAGTTCCTGGGCCCAAGAGCGAATCTGGTGAACAAACTAGCGAAGTTGAAAAGAGAGCTGCAGCTGCTGTTGCTACAACTCTTCAGAGTCCACCAGGGCATTCTGACAGATTTGAAAATGCAGATGCACAAAATGGACAAAGCAAGCCAAATTACAGTGCTCGTAGCTTGTTAAAGAGCGCTAGCATTAGTGCTTCCAAGTGTATAGGCACGAAGGAAAGAAGTGATTCAGAGGTAAGTTATTTTGCTTTTAAACTGTTATCTCTTTCTGTTCAGATATAGCAATAGCATTAGTTCTCATAGCTTGTTAAAAAGCGCTAGCATTCCAAGTGTGTACGTATGAAGGAGAAGAGATACGGAGGTAAGTTATATTACTTTTCAAGTGTTACAAGGCATGCCATGAAACTGTAATTTGGCTTGCATTGGGAATTATGTTGGATACACACAGATATGGCAATAGTATGCCATGAAATTGTCTTTCGAAGTAAGACTTCATTTACTATGTGTCTATGTATGCAAATTAAAAGTTTCTTCCTATTAACATCCTTGTGACAAAGCGGGGCCAAGGCCTGTCCTGTTTGGCTGTTTTATGAAAAACAGCAAACGCTCTTAGTGTGATCTGGTACCCTCTTGACCCCCACACAGATAACAAGGAAAAAACAAGGGCAACGTGCCTTATGAAAAACTGGAACCATGGCCTATCCGGCTTGTAATAGTTTGTGTGGCCACCAAGGAAGGATTCAATAAGAAATGAGGATATCCACAACAAAGTGGGCTGGTGCCAGTTGAGGAAAAGATGAGGGAGTATCACTTGCGATGGTTTGGTCATTTCGAGCGTACGCCATTATATGCTCATGTAAGAAGAAGGGATTTCTGCCAAGTTGAAGGGTATGGTAGACGGAGGATAACTTGGGAAGTAGTGACAAGACTTGATTGCTAGGAATTTATTGGAGAACATGTGCTCTGATAGTGCTGAATGGAAGAAAAGGATTCTTTAGTTGACCCTAACTAGTTTTGGACAAAGGCTTGGATGATGACGACACACGTTGGTGTCGCTATTTTGCACCCCAAACTATGAACCGGAGGGAGTAAGTATGTATTGATGGACAAAGATCGGTAGACAAAGTATTGAGATTGACAGAAATGCATCACTGGCTACTAAGGGCCTTCACTTCATTTTGTATCACTTTGGCCCTTATGCTCTCCAATTATTCCAATTACGCTTCTGTTCTAATCTTTCAGAAAAGGTTATATTAAGTCCTCATGCGATTTGCACGTGATTGATGTTTACGGGCAGTAATGGCTCTCTGATGTAAATTCAGAATGTTCCCAGTACAGATCCCCTTTATTTCTCACCTTGGAGAATTAAAAACAATTGTTGCTTGAAGGTTACCATCCACTTGACAACTGCCGCCAGAAAAATCATTGGGGACCACTGCTTCATTCAGAATAGATTTTTATGAGTCACAACTGCAATTGATATATACAACAAATTCAACTAGAATCACCAACTTTTATGCATTTTAAACCCATCTCCTCTACCATAAGATCTTTTACCCTTCTTCATCTAACTGTTATTGAACAAAAGCTTGTACGATGGCTACAATCAACAAGCCCTGTCCTCTATTACATTGCCATGAATGCTCAGACAAGTTCAAAATCAAGAATCATTCAATTAGGATGTAGTATTTACCATAGGTATCAGGATCTGACCAAAGCGGTTCGACTGTGAATTGGTAGCTTCACCAGTCCGGTTCTTGATTTGGACCGAAAGTGCACTTAACCGAATGACGTAGCATAAACCGGACAGTTCAGGCAAATTTTTGGGTCAAACCAGCCGGCTGGACAGGTTAACCCGCATGGACACGTGTATATTATTTAAAAAACCTCAAGTAACACAAGTGCTAATGTTGAGATTTAACCTGGGATGTCCAGGTTAAGGACTTAATGCACTGTCTTGATGCCAGTGGAGCATTCATACGACTTTATTAACAAACAACAAAGCTATAAATTATCGTGAAGTCAGAGCTAATTATATACTGATACACACTAGTTTTTATTATTTTTCTTATCTTTTGAAAACTTTGGGGTTTATAGAATTGTTGATTGTAGGAAGTTTACCCCACTAGGTAAAGTTGAACTTGAAAGATGTACATGTGTTACAGTATTACTTGAACCACCGGTTGAACCAGTGAGCCGGTGCCTTCATTGGTTCAATGACCGATCCGGTTGTTATAATTGTGCTTTTCACAGTTCCTGTATTTAATTTCTAATCCTGCAAGTACCTAAGGTTTCGATTTCTCTCATATTTTTCTCTATTCTGTCTAGGTTTCCCTTTTATAATTATTATATATATATATATATGTTTTCTCTGTTTGCCGATATAGATTGTTTGGGTAATGGCAGTGATAGGTTCAACGCGATGAAGGGTTTGTGGTATTGCATTCGTGGTTCTACTGGGGATCGTGGTATAAGTTTGAGGATAGATGCTGCAATTATTGCGAAGTACAATAATCATATTGACCCAAAATGACGTTTAAGGGACATAGTGAGATACTTTAAAAAGTATCATTCCCAATGGTGCATTTTACCCAATTTTACGAAGAACAGTTGGGTTTTGTATGTGTTCCGCAAGAACTACATTATTATCTTTAGAAGTCACTGTGTACCTGGCAGGAATGATGAATTATTTTCTTGTTATTACTACTTGCAGGAGGAGACCATAGGGGAGCACAATGACGAGGTTGATGGGTTATCGCAAAAAGTTGCAGCCCTCTATGCCTGATTTTTTACACTTAAAAGAGTACATGTAATTTCCCCTCCGTTAAGCGGATCATTGGTTCATCACTTAGTTATAGGTGTTAGCTAACAATAGGATGCATCTTGCTATTACCATTACTTGACGTGATGTTGCAGTATTAGGAAGAAGATGCACTCCCTTTATCTTCACACTTGTTCTCAAGAATATTTACTGAAATCAGTTTGATGTGTTTTTTAGATGCTTGAATTCTTGGGGTTAATGCGGGTGCTATATGGGTTGCTACTTATTCTCTCCCTAAGTGGAACTGGTGACCTTCCACGTCCGGTGCGATGCCTGGACAGGGGGGCCACAGTGCCTACTCAGTTAACTCGAGAAGGGGGCGCAGCAGTCACGGGGAGGGGATGTCTTGACTCTATGTGTAATGGTGGAAAGAAGAAACGGAGAGTAAGAGAGACGGTCACACACGCTAGCTTTTTTCACTTGCACTCTTTAACAGAGTGTGGGAAGAAAAACAACGATGGTGAAAGAAGGCAAAACCGTGGCTGGGAAACAAATCTATATTATATGTAACTGGATTCGATTGAGACTTTCATTGCCTTCCAAATCTTTTTTTTTTCCCGACCTTTTCAGTTTCATAAATACAGCTAAATAGATGGTAGTATGTAATTGGCCAAAAAGTTACTTTTTCTATTTGTTAAATACAATTAAACAGGATTCAGGATATAATTGGCCAGAAAGTATAATCATCCTAGCTCGTGACTTGTAACCGTCTCACCAATGACCTCTTTTTTCCCACTTCTCATAACTATCACACACACACACACACACACAGATATATATATATATATATATATATATATATATATGGAGTTGATCCGTTGTCTACGCTAGCAACTTAACCCAAGTTGCTAGCGCGATCTGGCCGTCCACGGCCTAGAATGGACGGCCAGATCGCGCGCCACGCCCAATATTTTTTTCACCTGTCCGCTACATGATATAGCGGACGACGAAAAACCGTAGCAATTTGCTAGCGTTATCAACGGATCAGCTCCCATATATATATATATATATATATATATATATATATATGGGAGCTGATCCGTTGAGAGCACTAGCAAAATAAGAGATCTTGCAAACGCGATCTGACCGTTCACGACAGATCTGTGGACGGTCCAGATCTTTTTTTTTACGTTTTTTAGCCCGTCCGCTATATTATGTAGCGGACGATTTTTTGACAAAAATACCCTCCGAGCCCATCCGCTACATAATGTAGCGGACGGACTTTTCTGACATTTTTTTCTCTCTCTCATTAATGCTCTGACATTTTTTCTCTCTCCTTTCATCCGCTACATTATGTAGCGGATGAATATTAATTTTCTGAAAAGACCCATGTGTCAGATCTGGAAAAGAGACAACTCTTTTCATTTTCTCTCTCTTCCTCATCTCTTCCTCTCCATCTTCTCCATCTCCCTCGTTCCATTTGGTACTGCACATATATATGGATGAATAGCCCTGTTAAATGACTAATAAAACTGATATATTGGTGACAAACTGTGAATTTATTTTGACTTTTTCCAAGGCCAACAAGCCCTCTAAAACCAACTCTACAGTGTTTCATTTCTTCTCCAAGCATGTTCTTTTTAAAAAAGGCTCAACACTGCCGCATCGCCGTCGCCCTCCGCCGCTTCCCAGCCTCCGAGCTGCCCTACTTCCTCGCGCCGGAGCAGCCCGACACCGCCTGGCTGGAGAGGGAAGCAGACTTCCGGTACGACCAGATTCGCGGTGCGTACAAGCGAATCCTCATCCCCCTCCTCACATCCACACTCCTATTAGCCTACCAGTTGGCCACCACCACACTGAAAACCAGCTCTTGGGATCAGCGATTCTGGGTTTTCGGTTCGTCCATAGTGATCTTCCAGAGCTCCGTGTTCGGTGCCCTCATGCCGGCGGCGATGCTACTGTTGGAATACAAGCGTCTGGTCGGGATCATGGGATCACGAGTCCCCAACTCGCCTGTCGGCCCGGAACCCGTCTTTGATGAATTCTGAAACTGGGTCTCCTTTTAGGTAACTCCGGTAAATAGGAGAGAGCTGCCACCAAGTGTAAACCGGGGAACTGGGGATGTCTTGGAACAGAACGAGGTGATTCTTGTCATTTGGGTCGTCCCTTTTGGGCATGTCCCACCAGATGGAATAAATGACGGCCAAAGCCATGGCGCCGGTGTGTTTGCTCTTGTTGTTTGGATCTGTAAAAAGAGCCAAGAATTCTGAAAACTTATCCGCTACATAATGTAGTGGATGAGAGAAAGGGGGGAGAGAGAGAAAGTCAGAGCATTAATGAGAGAGAGAAAAAAATGTTAGAAAATTTTGTCTGCTACATAATATAGCGGATGGGCTGTTTTTAAGTTGGAGGGTATTTTTGTCAAAAAATCATCCGCTACATAATATAGCGGACGGGCTAAAAAAAAACGTAAAAAAAAGATCTAGACCGTCCACAGATCGGTCGTGAACGGCCAGATCGCGTTTGCAAGATCTCCTATTTTGCTAGCGCTCTCAACAGATCAGCTCCATATATATATATATATATATATATATATATATATATATATATATATATATATGGAGCTGATCCGTTGAGAGCACTAGCAAAATAAGGTATTTTGCAAGCGCGATCTGGCCGTCCATCCTGAAAAGATGGACGGCCCATAAATTTTTTTTTCAAAAACTGTCAGTCGCGACATAGTGTCGCGGACAATCTTTTTTACTATTTTGCCCCTCCTCCCCTGTCCGCAACACTGCAGCGGACGACAACTTTCTTGTCCTGACATGCGTTAGGAAAAAGACGTCCGCTACACTGTGTAGCGGACGTCCTTTCGACTGACACATGTCAAGAACTGTCCCGTCAGTCCTTTACCCCCACGACGGTTACCTTGTCCTTATCTGTCACGTCAACAGTGTCTGCTACACAGTGTGGCAGACGTCTTTTATTGATAAATAGTTCGTGATATAGTGAAGCGGACGTTGTAAACTGTCCGCTGCATTATGTGGCGGACAGTTAATATATATTCAATAAACTCCTAACTACGAAACTCTTCTCCATTCTTTCTACTCACAAATATTCTCAGCGGCGTTGGCAAGTAGATCTGCGCAATTTCTTCTTAAGAACACCTTTAATACCCTAGTAGATCACGTAAGTTTACAAAATCAATCCTTTACATGTTTGTAATCTATAGTTGTGATGAATATTGCGTTTTATGCATGGTTTTGATTATGCATTGAGCATGTGTTAGCGATGAGAATTTATATATGTATGTATTTATTCATATGCTAGCGTTTGTAAAATCCGATTCCGTGTATGTATATATATCTATTATACATGAGTATATGCTAACATTGTATGTAGGGATAATATCACTTATATCCCTGAGTTTAGGGGTAAATTACAGTCAAAGACACAAGTTTTAAAATTTTGCACTCTTATCCAAAAAGTTAAAATTGTGTATCATATATGACCACCGTTAGGGTTCTGTGACCCTAACTAACGGTTTTTGCTGATGTGGTAATATCATATTTTGAAAATGACAATATTACCCCTAATACATATTTTATACATATCCTCTTCCTTCCCATTTTCTCTGTTCTCTTTCCATTTCTTCTCTTCTCGCTCTCATAATCTTGATTCTGTCTTCCCATCTCTATCTAATTCTAATGTCTAATTCCAAAACAAAATGCCACCACCTACGACCTCCACGGTCGTCCCACCATCGGCGTCACCTCCAACACGAAAACCAAAACCACCACCATACCCACCCACACCACCACCATCAGTCCAGCCATACGCACCACCACCGTCGTTTCAGTCATAAACCAGCCTGTCAACGGGGAATCACAAGTCACCAAACCTACCACAAACCCATCACAGATTCGATCCACCACCACCACCACGGCACATTGAGAAGAACCTGAGTCACGAGGTGGACTCGGTAGAGTTCGTTGAGCTGATGATGGGCTCAGGGCTGGTGTGCAATGACTATGTAGTTGGGTGACG
>JAVXUO010001743.1:0-56451 GCA_033065855.1 Escallonia rubra | reverse complement strand
TTAATGGGTAATGGGCACCCATTTGTAACCCGTATAAATTAATGGGTTAATGGGTTGCAAGATTCTTGACCCATTTGACCCATTAATCTAAATGGGTGGTTTTGGGTCATTTTTAAATGGGCGGGTTTGGGCGGGTAAATGGGTTTGGATTGCAATTGCCACCCCTAGTAATAAAAATTGAAAAGCCTTAGTGCGCATGCAAATTACCCCAACAACAAGGTGTGTAATTTGAAATCTATTTTAATTTTCAGTTTTTTGTTTTCAAAAAAACACAAATCAAAATCTCTTTGAATTTTTTTTTAATACAAAACTGATGGGCTGTTTGATACAGTTTTGTACAATTAATTTTTCACATTTGTTTTTTTCCCCTGTTTTCTCTCTTCACTACACAGGGAGATATGACTTTTAGCGACGGACAGTTCCATCACCAAAAGCCATTAATCCGTCGCTAAAGACTTTTAGCGATGGACACCTCGTCGCCAAAAGTTTGGCGACGAAATTTTGAAATCTGTCGCCTAAAGATTAACTTTCAGCGATGGGAATATTAATTGAATTAGCGACGGATTTTCCGTCGCTAAATATATTTTTCGTATTTTATTTTTTTTAAATAATTTATTACGTAAAATATATAGTGACGGAAACGTTTGTCGCTAAAAGTTTTACCGACGGAACTTTAACAACGAAATAGCCGTCGCTAAATATTTTACGCAACATAAATGACTTTTAGCGGCAAAACATCTGTTGTTAAAAGTCTGTCGTCAAAATCTTTAGTGACGAAATTTTCGACGCTAAAGGTTTTTATGTACATCTTAAGTGCAGACCTTTAGCGATGAAATAAAATCCGTCGCTAAAAGTCAAACTAATTTTTAAAATAATTTTTTATTTTTCTAATACCAAAACTTGTAATTACAAATTCTCAACAACACAATCTTAATCCAACAATCAATGTACATTAGGGTTAAATAATTGCTGATCCACTAGCAATTATTTAATCCTAAAACAAACACAATACATATATATAAATTTACAAACTCTATATTAATCAAAAAATAAAATGTATACAAAGTTCAGGATGGCACAGGAACGGGATACAATAGAGTAGGGGATAAGAGGGGAGCACAAGTCGGGAGGGCTCGGGAGTAGGATACAAATCAGAGGGCATGGGAAGGGAAAGGATCAGGAGTCGGTGAGTTCCGAATCTAAATCTTACTGATCGTCCTAATCCACGGGGATACTGTCATCCAGATCCCGCTCGATAAGCCTAGCAGCAGTGCCTTGCATATAAAGACACGCACGCATTAATCTCGATAGCAATCGTATAAAGTGTTTAGTAAACATACATAGTGTTTTTACCTGATCATGTGCCCTGATCATCCTGAACACCTCCTCCGCAATGCGATAGATCTCGTCCTCGTGTAACGCGGTCGGCACCTGTGTCTGTGGAGGGGCATGCAGCAAAGGGTGGGAACGTTCCTATCATGGCACATGCAGTCGTGCTGGGCAGGCTGGGTACGTGCCCTTTCGACCTATTGAAGACCCCCGATGTATCCAGCCATCGATTCAATTCCCCAGTACTCGTGCCCGTACTCATGGAAGCTGATGGCTATCCGGACTGCTGCCCATACCCCCTAATTTGTTCATACGAGGCCTGCAAACAATAATTTGACATTTAAAACATTAAGGCAACAAACATTGAATACATAGCCGAAATTTTAACGTAAACAAATTAATTTGTATCTCACATCGATCTGCTGAGAAATATCTGAAACGAAGTCCCTCGCCCGATGTGCATCGTCCTTAGCCTTCTTCTTCACGTACGTCTAAGTGTACGTCAGAGCACAAACCTCAACCGCCTCCAGGTCCGGGTGCTCAACCGCATTCTTATGTTGGAGGACATCGTGAGCCACCGATCCCCCCTGTGTGCGTGGGATCTTTCTCATGTTTGTTCTCTCTCCCACTCTTACTCTTGGCCTCCCAAGATGGATCCGTCCTCCACCGATCAATCATCTGCCCTCATACAGATGGAGAGATCCAATGAGGGGGATACCCCTTCCACTCCTCCATCGGGGCACCTTCGGGTAGCACCTTCCTCGCCTACTCCCATGTGTCGTTTAGCCATAGTTGGTAATTCTTGCCGATATAGGCAAAAAAAGCCTGCTACCCCAACGCCTACTGCTCAGGCGACTCAAACTTGAATCCCTCCTGCAAGGCATCTAAAATTACATAATCAATTTGATTAATTTCAATATTAGGTACTAATTAAGCAAATAATGACTGACAAGAAGGAAAACCATATCAGCCACTCCTCCCATAGAGACTCCTTTGTCGCGGCATCCCAGTCCTTCCAGTATAGCCCTGGCTCAGAGAATCAACCCTTCACAAGGCCGTTCTTCATCTTTGCCAGAGACTCCAAGATCCTGATAAAGAAAAAAATAAATACATTAAATAAGTGGACCGTAATAACTATCGGAATTGAAGAATGTAAGTACTGCATTGTGAAATTTATTTACTTATTGGCCCTCCTGGGTGAGAGTAACTCTCTGTTTACGCTGGGGGTCGATGCGCACCCCGCGTGTCGGTCCACAACCTCGTCGAGATCCTACAAAACACAAACATTAATAGAGTTCAAATATAATTTAATTATAAGTCTAACATTATGACTAAACACCATTATCAAGTATACTTGAGGTAGAACCCACAGAAGAAGGAGAACCAACGTGCGTGTGTGAGGACTTGGCCTGGGGCTAGGGCTCGGGCTTCAGCATCAGCATCCGCTAGGCCTGGGGCCCTGCCTGCTGGATGTGAGCACTATGTACCTCGTCATCAGTGGACAATGACGAGGTGGGAGGCACCACCGCGACCACGACTGGTCCGTAATCTATTCATAACTGACTTTGTATAGAGGAAGTCCAAAGAAATTAACACATTAAAAACAATGTATAGACCACAACATGTTATAACACTATATGAACCGAGTAGAAAAACACTATATGAACTGAGTACTAAAACAATGCATGTTACAACGGTACAAGTCAATTATCTTCATTTTGGTAATCATCATCATCGTCAAACTCGCCATCCTCTTCTTCCTAGAACTCATCGTCCTCTTCATCGAGTAATTCATGCTCTTCGTCAGTAGACTCAGCCTCATCATCTTCAACACTTTCTACATCTTTCGCGTCATCATCTACAACTTCTTCTCCTACATCAAGTGTTAATTGAAGAGGAAGATCGTCCTCCTTGTTGTTCACCTCAACAGGTACCAAGACAGGTGCTTCGTCGGCTTGAAAGGTGTCTACTTCACTGTCATATGCCACCGGCAATTTTTTGGACTTGATAACTATATACCAATGAGATTTGGGATTTGCGACGTCCTCCGCGTAAAAGACTTGTGCAGGTTGACTAGCAAACACAAACGGCTCGTTTGCTACAAGTCTTGACTTAACATTGACATCTACAATTCCTAGTGAGCTAACATGGATTCTTTTACTGCATCTGACATCAAACCAGGTACACTTGAACATTACCAGACAGCTTTGGGAACCCATCAACAATCTCATCCAGTTCTCCATAAAAGTCAATGCAATTCTCATCATAACAGTCGCCATTGACCAAGACTTCACTGTTTTGGGTTTGTTTTGTTCGGTCATCATATTTTACGTTAAACCTAAACTTGTTGATGATATAGTCTCCATGACAGGATGCTTGTTTACTAGGGCCTCGAGATAGTAATTTCAACTAGGAGGCTACTGGTTTATCGGCCGACTAAACCTATAATAGAAGACGGTAAAAGTTAAGGATAAATCAACATACTCATAAACCAGATAGCTATATATAATACACAGTATAGTTTGGTTAAAGACTTACACGTTTTCTTAACCACTCTACAAATTGTAATTTTTGATGAGATTCAAGTCTAGCCGGGATTAGTGATTAAGATTCTGCATCGAACTCACTACAAATTGATATAGTTAACTCACTAATCACACATTTTCAATTATGTACAGTAATTATTTGAAGACATTAACTTACTCAACGAATGCTGAAACTTCATCACAATTTAAAAGGGCATATAATGTTGCAGCATTGTACTCTTCATCTATTAGCCACCGAGTATAGGTTCGTCTGAACAGATTACCTAACTGCTTAAATATTGACAATTGCCCTTCCAAATTTGTGCTGGCTCCGGGCTCATTTTGGCCTAGTTGATTTAATCATGTATCAACATTAGGCCCAAAATATTGGGTACAAAAATTGACAAGCTCTTCTATTATGTAAGCCTTAGTAATTGAGCCCTCAACACGAGCTTTATTACGAACTTTTTTCTTCAAATGGAACATGAAACTAGAAGTTTGACAAATAGAGTTAAGTGGAATATCAATGATAACAAAGTTTACATTATGTGTAAACGAACAACATATAATTAAAGGATTACCTCTCGAATAGATTCATCCATTGATATTGCACAGGTCCGCCCATCTTAGCTTCATACGCCAAGTGAACAGACAAATGCTCAACTGAATCAAAGAATGATGGTGGGAATATTTTCTCGAGCTTGCAAATTTTCAACACAATGTTCTTCTCAAACACCTCCATGTTACTCACCCGGATTGTTGAAGAACATATATCTCGAAAGAAATGAGATAATTCAGTTAAAGTCTCATATACAACCCTTGGCAACAGTCCCCGGAAGGCAATATGAATGAATCTTTCCATAAATACGTGGCAGTCGTGACTCTTCATCCCTTAGAACTTGCATTCCGATACATTGCAGCAGCGAGATATGTTGAACGCATACCCATCCGGAAGCTTCAAATTTTTAACCCACTGACAGGCCTTCTCCACATGTTTCTTGTCTAGACAATAAGGTGCTTTCGAAAGTATCGTCCTCCGGCTGATTGTCAGAGGATGCAGTTCACGGTGTACACCCAATTGTTGTAGATCCTTTTCTCGCTTTAAGGTGATATTTTGATTTTCCCTTGACATTCATCACTATGATGAACACATTATCGAAAACATTCTTCTCAATGTGCATCACATCCATGTTGTTTTGAATAATGAGTGTCCTCCAGTAGGCTAAATTGTATAAGATACACTGTTTCCTTCAGTTGTGCTATTTCCTGTATCCTGGAATCTTCTGATCTGGCATACCATTGCCGTATGGTACGTCAGTATCAAGTGCCTCCAGGTGCAAGAGCACTTCTTCACCAGATAGATAGTCCAGTTTTACAATCTCACGCTCGACTGTCCCGACGAATTTATCCTTCTGCATACAGAATTGATGGTTTGGTGGGAAAAACTTTCGGTGAAATCCGAACCATGAGGGCATCCACCGTGCTTTAATGTATGACTAGGGTTCATGCCCATACAAGTAGGGCATGCTAACTTTCCATGTGTGCTTCAGCTACACGTCATTCCCAATGCGGAGAAATCGTGTATATATAGTCCATATCAAAGCAACCTTCATCTGAAAGTTTTGTTTAAGGGATGCATCATAAGTTTCGACTCCATGATCCTATAGCTGTTTGAGCTCATCAATCAACTATCTTAAATACACATCTATGTCGTTACCGGGACTCTTCGGCCCCGGAATAAGCAATGACAAAAACATGCACGACTTCTTCATACTTGCCTGGTGGAAGGTTGTACGGGACAATAATAGCAGGCCATGTGGAGTAAGGCATGCTAGACTGTCCGAAAGGATTGAACCCATAAGTTTCCAAACCAAGTCTAATATTCCAAACTTCCTGAGCAAAGCTTAGATGCTTGCGGTCAAACTCCTTCCCCGCCTCTCCATCAGCTTGGTGTGTCAGCTTATCGGTATTGTTGCTACGAGTCTCACAGTGTCATATGTTCAGCTGTATTGGAGGAGTAGTACATCCTCTGAAGCCTTGGGGTAATCAAAAAATATCGCAATACCTTACATGCAATATTTTTCTTCTTCCCTTTGTTCGATTTATACCTCGAATGATCACATACTGGACACCGTGTCAAGTCATTATTCTCTTTTTAGAACAATGCACAGTCGTTATTGCACGCATCTATCCGCTCATAGCTCAATCCAAGTTTCCTCATCATCTTCTTTGCATCATAATACGACGGGGGCAGCTTTTCACTCTTTGGCAAATTTTTTTTGATAAAAGTAACAAACTCGTTAAATCCTTTCTCACTCAGTCGTGGTCCGATTTCAACTGTAATGACCTCCTAACCGTAGACAACCGTGTGTGTTTTTGAATTCCATCCCACAACGGGTCTTCTGCGTCTCTCAACAAATCATAAAACTGATTAGCCCCCTCTTTTGGCTGCTGGGGACTGTCATCGTCGCGGTAGTCACCCCTGTCAACATTAGCATGCTGAGTATCCATAATCATATCTCGGTAATCATACTGTACATATTCCCTAACTTTAGCTTGACTAGCCAGGTTGGATTGCAATACTATTATTTCCCCGTGATGCGTCCACCTTGTGTATCCACCCATAAAACCGTAGAGAAAATGTCATTTTACCACCATTCTCCTTCTCCAATACAAGAACTCATATTTACTGCACGGACACCTTATCATCTCAAAGTCAACATATGCAGGATGCGCGTAAGCGAACTCAAGAAATTTGTCGACACGATCCTCAAAATTATCATCATTTTTCCTTTTCATCCAACTTCGATCGTCCGACATGACGGCTGAGATTACTATATACCACCTTAAATTAAAGCATTAATTAGGTAGGATCGATGTGAAAATGAATGCATGCATGTGACAACATGTCTATACCCCCTCCATTCTCTAATAGGTAGTGGTCCTATCCCATTCAGAAAAACACATTTCTATAAAACAGTTACAAATTCATGCTTAATCCTATGTCGATGAAAATTTTGGTAGCACCTCCCCACATTTTCCTACAAATCGTGCCCTCGGGCTCTCTGTCACACTACTGTGCCCCCGCACCGCACATACTCCGCCACGCCCATGCGCCGAGCTGCTTATGGTCACGCCCCCCCAACTCTCTGTCCCATTACCATGCTTCTTTGCGTTGGTCCATTTTTTTACCACATCATGTGCACCTTGCCTTGGTCGTAGAACATGGTTTGACCCACTCCCCGGAGTGTGCAGCATCACGCGGTGATAGGCGACTCCTCTGAGACACTATCTCTGACAGGGAGCTCTAAGTGCTCCAACATGAAGACTCCCCTTCTGCCAGTAGACGGATCCTCTGGAACACTACCTTTGTGCACTCCTAGTTCTCTGGCACAAGGACTCACCCGCGGGGATAGGCAACTCCTCTGGGACACTATCTCTGCCAGGGAGCCCTAAGTGTTCTGGCATGAAGACTCCCATTTTGCCAGGTAAATGGCTTATCCGGGATGCTACCTCGGCCCGTTGGGTAGGCGACTCTTCTGGGACACTACCTTGGCGTGCTTTGAGTTCTTCGGCACAAGGACTCACCTGCGGGGATAAGCGACTCCTCCGAGACACTATCTCTACCAGGGAGCTCTAAGTGCTCTGGCATGAAGACTCCCCTTCCGCCAGGTAGACAGCTCCTCCAGGATGCTACCTCGGCCCGTCGGGTAAGTGACTCCTTCGGGACACTACCTTGGTGCACTCCGAGTGTTCCGGCACAAAGACTCACCCGCGAGATAGGCGACTCCTCTGGGACACTATCTCCGCCAAAGTGTCTGTGTGACTAGCCTACCTGCTCCTTCACTGGGGGCTTTCATCGGCATCCCTAGGGACTCGACCCCCGGTCACTCCGAGACGGGGCAGGTCTCCAGAGGGCATCAGGTTTTCCCCACCACTGCCAGGCCCTCAATGTCTGTCATCTCCTAGTGGGACTCTGCAAGGGCTTTGGACTGGTGGCTAGATCAAGGGGGCTCTCTGGCCACACCGGTTTTATGTGGGCCAGTCTTTCCAGACAGACAAAGGAATGCTGTGTAGTGCAGGTCGAGTGAATATGCGATCCGATATAAGGATGGCAATTTGATCCGCACCCAGCAGATATCCGACCCGCCCTGATCCTATAAGAGCGGAATTTTTTTTACTTTGACCGGGTTATAGGGCGGGTATGGTATTTAAAATTAAAACCCGCACCGGGTGCGGGTCGGGTTTGGTATTTAGTCAGATCGCCCCGCCCCGCTCTTTATATGTTTTATATTGAGTTTTTTGCCTAATCCTAAATCTATGCAATCCCAGCCGTCCATCTCCATAGTATAAAAGGTGGACAAAAACCATGCCAACACAATCTCTTTCTCTGCTTCTCTTCTCTTTTCCGCCGCCGCATCTTCTCTCTACGTTGGTACGCCGCATGGTCATGGCCTCCACGGATTAATCACCAGCTGAGTCACCTTCTCTCTGCGCTGCACGGTCTCCACGCTTATCTCCGCCAGTCACTTACCCATCTCTACCATGTGAAACCTCTAGTCCACCGCCGAAGCACCTCCGCGTCTGATTGTTGCGGCGGTGTATCAGACGCTTCCTTTGCCAATCGCGTCGTTGCCACTTATCTTTGACTCTGGAATTTTTAAATATTTTGTACAAATTGTTCTCATATACTGTGTTAACAGTTGCAATGGAGTTCTTTTGTTTTTTTTTTTTGGTGGCCCGGGATGGTTGTTTTGAGATTTTGGGTTGGTCTGAATTTGAGCTTTTGGTGGGTTGGTGGGTGATTGCATAGTGGTGGTATTTGATTGTTTCAGGGTGTTTTACAGGGAGTAAATTGTCTGGTTTACAGAGAAAAGATCTCAGGGCAGGGCAGGGCGAAGTCGGGATTTTTTTTAGTCCGTTGGATCGAGGATGGTATTCCCATCCCATGACCCGATGGTGGGGTGGGTCAGAGTTGGAGTCGCGTACTTGAGCACCGGGGCAGGTACGGATCTTATAAGATCCACATCCGACCCGCACCATTGCCATTCATATCCAATAGTCTGTGGAGCATCGGCACCTGTGGCCCCCTTGGTGACGTGCCACTCCCTGGGGCCGTCACGTGTTGGTTGATGACATCATCATCTCAACCTCTATAAATAGGGATCTTGAGAATTCATTTTCAGGACAGAAGAACAGAACTCATTCTTCACACATTCATTTTCTCACTCTAGAATTCTAAAGAGAGAAACATACATGACCTTGACTCTGGACCTAAGCATCGGGCTGTGATTGTCGTCGTGTATATATTCACCCCGCGCCATCGCCCTCACAGCACAGCCATCCTCAAACTTTGTCCGGAAAGCCCTTGGACTCTGCCCTTACTCCATCCTTGTTGTGTCCCACATTAGCATATATACTTGGCATCTGACTCAAACTGCATTCCTTGTAGCACCTCCACATCGACTATGAACCCATTTTCCTTGGCATCAAAATTTTATCCCAGTTTTATGGGGTAATCTTTTGCAATGCCCATACCCTACCCATGCTCGTCGGGTATTACCCTCGAGTAAATAACTAAACTTCTAATTTTTATAATTAACAGAATTTTATTACCATAATTTGATAGACTACTTACAAGTTAGACATACTTTTTTTCTTTTTGTTTCTTTTGCTTTTTTCAGCTAGCACCTTTCTTATTTTTTTATAGTTGTTAAAGCTATTTTCAATTTAACAAAAATAAAAGTCAATAATTAGATCAACTAACATGTTAAATACCATAAGAACAATAGCAAGCATCAACCCCATTCCCCACCACAATCAAAATAAAAACAAATAAATGTTAGCATAAATATAACCCCACTCCCCTCCCACAATTCAAAATACAACAATTAAATTTTAACAGAAATACAAAACCACATGCATAAATAATTCAAAATAAAGTCTTCAATTTCTCATCTAATTCTGTGTCAATCGGAGGTGAACAACGGTGGTGGGGATGTGAACTTCTCGATCGACGATGGACTGGAAGATTGGCGGCCGTTGGCGACCGATCTATGAGAGGAGACTGTCTAAGTGGGTAAAGGATATAGAGAGTTTGGCAGCGATAGACAGAGCAGGGTGGTGGCCTTGAAGAGTGAGGGGGCTGAGTGGCTGACGATAGGTAGCGGTTGGGGGTGGCCTTGATAGAGTGAGGGGGCTGACGAAGTGATGGTTGGTGGTCGATCTCGAGTGAGAGGGACGGTGACATATGCAAAAAGAATGGGATGGCGTGAGATTGAGAGAGAAGAGAAATGTCTAAGAAGTGAGAAATAGAAAATAGTAGATTAACTATTAGGGCACAAAAATTGTGTCTTTACATACATTGAATCTAGGTAACTTGTTACCCAACTAGAGTCGACTCGAAAATTACGGTCTGGATCGGGTACAAGTCTCTCATATATGTACCGTGTCCGGGTCCTTTTGAATGGATCCGGGAGACCCGCGGCAACAGGCAAAAAATTGTCAAGTCTAATTACACCTGAGACAATCATGTTTTGCACTCCTCATAGATAAGGAGAGTAAATAATGAATATATTTATGCAAGAAATTCTTCACCTGTAAGTCAACGTATAAGATATCTTGAATTAGAATAACAAGCATTTAATATAATAACCCGATGACAACATAATCCGTCAAGAAATGTGGATTTAACGCTTTTTTACAAACAATTTACTAGTAGAAACTTATAGATAAACTAGCTTTGAATAACAAAGAAAGAAATATTAGCTAATTAAAGCTTGAGATTCAAATCGAGACCCGACGATTCATCAGCATGATCCGTTTCCTTACGGCCCAAGCAATACCAAGGATTTTCGCCATCGTTGTTGTCATTGATTATTGCACCATGGTTCGTGGTGGCCGGATTAATCTCTGAGATGTTCGGAACCTCACCCGTGGCTGCTTCGATCCCTCCATTACGTGCTTTGAGACCTTCCAACCTTAGCATGTCAACTGTTATTATAGAAGGTGACCCATCATGCTGCCCGAGCCGTAAAGTAGCCCCCCCGTTTGGCGAGGGGTAAGATGACTTGTGAATCAAGGAATCCATCCTAGCTCCCAGTGATCCATTGAGAAAACCACCACCAAATAGAGGAAAATGAGTGAAATTTGAGTACGGGTAGTAGGGCCTATAATATAATGGCGGGCCACCAAAAGGTGCCATTTTTATGCCGTGCCGCCTTTTTGCCAACGCACGCTCTTGCTTATGCGCATTTTGGTGTCCTCCCAACGCTTGGGAGGTCGAAAACTCTCTCTTGCAGAAGTTGCATGAGAAAACCCTAGACGATTTGTGCAGCGTGGCCTCGATGTTTGATGACTCTCTTGCGGATGGGGCGTACAGGGTCAGTTCAAGTTTTGACGAGGCATAGTTTTCATCAACATTTGAGAGCACGAGATTTAGTGGAACCCGCGACGTGGATCCCGACTCGGGAGGATTCTTTGGTTCCTCAAATTCTTCCACAGCTTCTTTCTCTTTCATTTTCATGTTCCTTTGATAATCTCTATCATGGAGGTGAGATCCTTGTGATGCCGCTGAGGTACTAGATGCCTCAGAAGCCATGGGACTATAATTTTTTCTTCTTTCTTTTTTGGGGTTCGGAGAAGGATACAAGAGATGGTTCTTTAAGTACCGAGAGGTTTAATGCCTAATCTTCTTTCATATGGAAAGTATATTTTACATTAAGTTTTAAGATGAGACATCTTTATTGCGATTTTGAAACTTTGAAAACGTTTTACAAGCAATGATCACATCTGACATTCTACTTTTACAATTAAGTGAACTAGATTCGTGCAGTTCAAACTTGATTTTTAATCGTACTTGATGAGTTGTTGAAGTCCTTAATCCCCATAAATGATCAAAGATTGGCTTGTCTTTCCATAAGTATTTGTATTTACTTATCTTACCGATATATAGTGCGAAAGTCGGTACTTATCTTTGCAAAGTTGCATGTTTAATCCCTAATATCTTACAACCAGAATAATAATATAACGTAAGCTTCATGTACCCTTAAAATCTGCCATTTAAAATTCGTCATACCTTCGTTTCGAAGTCGTGACTATTGCAACTTTACCATCGTACCAAGACAAAGTGGTAGATCTGAGGGGGAAAAAAAGAAAAAGAAAAAGAAAAGAATGCATGAGAAATATTTTAAATGTCTTGCTAAGTAGCAACGCTGCATGGATAACTGGTTATGATACAACCAATATCGGTCTGGTTTAAGAACTCGTATTCATGATCCGGCTAGACAGAGGCTTAATTGCTGGACTAGCCAAACCATATGTCTAAGAGGTGTAATTTTCCTCCTGAAATTTCAAAAAGATGCCTAAAATATTGACACATTTAGTGGATGTGATATGGATAATTAATACCTTTGTTTTGAGTTTGTAACATTTAAACAACTCACCTTTCTGGTGCATATATCCGTTAAGTTCAAATGCATCTCTGGGCAATCTTTTTAATGCTTTGAAACTGATGAAGAAGCAACATGGAACTTTCAATTTCACAAGTGCGGTTTTTTAACACAAGATTCTGTTAATTTGAGTTGAGAATATTCAGATCTAGCTAGGTGCATAATATTGACTTTATAATGTTGTTGGAGATTTTGGGTTTTATTTTGATTGTACATTAATTCTTCTCATTTCTTCTAATTTGGTAAAATATTGCCTCTTAATCTCTACAATGACCTATTGGCTTTGTAAACACCGTTGAGTGATTAATTAGTCAAATTAAGATAACCACATCAAGTCGTTCGTGCCTACGAGAACTGAACAAATTGCTCAGGGCCCAAAGGGCCGAGTACCTTGAAAAAAAGTGGACTTAACTTCTCTGCTAAACAGGAGAAGATCACATTTCTAATCGTATTTCCTTTGGTTGTCCAGTTCTAATTAGGAATTTAGGTTGCATATAGCGTGATATACTCACAAAAATTTAAGTTCCAAAGTGAGACGCGATGGTCCGTGATGGCACAAGGAAACCGTGTTGTAGATCGACACCTCATTTTTGTGTTTTTATTTTATCTTTTTATTAATATATGTTGGGCTTTGTTAATAACTAAAGTTTATTATTTAGTAATAGGTGTAAACATTGTATCCAAACATTGATAGGGTCTCTAACTCAAATTGAAGACGCCATCAACAAAGGGCCCAAGATGGATTATAGGGAGGATACAAAAATGGACCAGAGAATCCTAACATGTCCATAGACAATGATGTGAATGCAGTTGAGTTACAAGAAATGGTCTCGCGGAAGCCAAATACTGAGCAAAATTATATATATTTTTTTGTGTTTAGCTATAATATATATTATGAGTTTAGTTAAAAAAAATATTCCCATGATTTTAATCAAAATTGCGTCTGATTATGTTATAATATATATTTAGAGTATGACATTTATCAATATATAGTTTTAGTTTAGTTAAATATTTTCAATCTTATATATTTTATGAGTTTAGCGAAAAATTGTAGTTGTTTCCTTAAATTTATATTTTTGAACATATTGATATTTTTTCCCGCCAAATCACACCGCACCGAACCATGCTCACCCCTAGTTTATGATTCATGAACCACTAGTGGTTTTTTATTTCATAATTTATTATTTTGGTTTTTTATTTAAGTTGCATAACTAAGGAGGGAAATTTACACTTGTGCCCTTGTTCCACCATAGCATTTTTAAGAAAGGACCAACTTAATGCGTTGGAATGAAACTAAAAGGACCCAAAGTGAAACGTTTTCAACATAAAGGACCATTTGAAATTATTCGGCTAGCATAAAGGACTAAAAGTGTAATTTCTGATCCTTTCTAACGAAAGAACCATTATAGTAACATAATAGAACTAAAAGGACTGGCGTGGAACTTTTAAATATAAAGGACGATTAGAACATTTGTTAAAAGATAAAGGACCAAAAATGTGATTTACCCATTTAAAATAGGAAAAAGAAATAATGGTTAGGCGGGAAACGATAAGTCCATCGCGTCTTCCACACTGTTCTCTCAAAACCTAACACAAAACCTCATCTGAGTAACTTAAGTTTTGCCAAAGATGAAGAACAAAGGAGAAACGAGTTCACGAGGGACAGATTTACCAAAGATGAAGATACATTACTTGTTTAATTCATGCCGAATTACTTCCTTAGTGCCAGCTCGAAGTTCCCAATCAATTGCCGCACTAGAAGCCTTAGCCAAAGCATCAGAAGATCGAATTCCAAACATCATCCTATATAATTACCCCTCCTTTTTTATCTAATTCCAAACATCATCCTCTACAATTACCCCACGTTTTCGGAGCTTTCTCAGCTCTCTTCTTCACCTCTTCCGCTCTCAACTCATCATTCCCTTCTCTTCCACGTTGGGCTGTAATTTGTTTATTATTCATTAACTTATCGACTTCAAAGGGACAAACTTGATTGTAATAATTTCTCACTTGGAAGAAAGTGCCAAATAGCATATATTGTTGTCTGAGTTACCCGAAGAAACAAGAAAAAAGGAAGAAAAATATGATTATAGTAGCTTTTAGAATAATCTGGAAATTTGACCAAGTATAAATTCAAAATAGGGGAAAAGGCTAGGAAAAAAAAACAAAAGAATACACTCGTATAGTCTGGTATGCTTATTGGTTTTAATTTACTGCTGTAAGGTAAGGATCTTTGAGAAATGCTAAGAGATGCGTGATTAAATGTACTTTTCAAAGCCGCTTGACGAGAATTTATTTTCCATTCGATGGGAAGGGAAAAGGGGAATCATGAAAAAGGCAAGAAATTAAATGTGGAAAAGACGTATGTCTTTGTATATATTTATTGTTGGCTGGTTGTGAATTTAGCTAAGTAGATTTATAGTTACAAATCAAGAACGTATGCAATGGGACTTCTATGTGGCAAATTATGTGCCAATATTAGTTTAATGATCCCATCACCCTGATGGATGGTTGGGCTTCGAAAGTTTGTGCCAATATTAGTTTAAAGATCCCATCACCCTGATGGATGGTTGGGCTTCGAAAGTTTGATGAGCACAACTCTATTACAACCGTGTGATACTTAGTCCATTGTCTTTTGCTATCACGAGCCTAAAGATTGATGAGCACAACTTTATTACAATCGTGTGGTACTTAGGTGATTTACCTTAGCGGGATATCTAAGTAAGCCTTGCTCTACTACTTGCATGTCGCGGCGAGTCCTGTGCCGACTCACTCCTCACTCAAGCCTTTGGGCAGTCGGACACTCACACAATGGCAATGTTGGAAACAAAGAAGGAAATGAGATATATGAGACAATGTCTTATGATTATCCGCTGAATATCTAGTGGATATGTTGGTGGATGATACAAACTGAATTCCTACTCCCTATTTATACTACTCCACCTCCTCAATGGGTGATGGTGATTAATCATATCTAACGACTATATTTTCTCCTCGAATTTGTAAAAACCTACAACTTTCCTTATAGTTCTAGATTATTCTACCATTACAAGAATAGACAGGACAATCCTAGATTGTTCTGCAACATTCTAGAGTCCTTCCATGCAAGTATCTTTGGTAAACGTAACGTCGAAGCCAATAGCGTGTAGAATATTGTTCTATGCATTCTTCCACGAGGCTTCAATTTGACATCAGATTCCAAACCCGAGGGGGGGGGGGGGGGGGTTGTTCTTATGGTGTTTTAACATAATTTTGAGCTCATTTTGCTTAATTGTCTTTTGCTTTGGTACCGTTTGTTTGAAAATTATCTGAAGTTAGCAACAAAACTGGAAATGGTAGGGCTATCTTCTTACGTATTTGAAGCTTGCCTTACAACAAGTACTTCATGAGAAAAAGTAGTTGAAATGACAACTTTTATAGAAACTCGTTTTCACATCAAAATAATCATGTAAGAAGTAGTTGCGATGTACCTTTCACAACTTTGTATTTGGCTCATGATATTGTCCCTCCGTTACCTACATATCTCCTTTTCAAGAAAATAATATTGTTGCCATGACCTGATACGGTAAACAACTATACCAAAGGAGACTACACGCCTAACCTTGTCCACTCTTTCATATAATGGCAAAGCTTACTATTGTTCATAAGCATAATTGTTCTTTTGGAAATTTAATGGGGTGGCTAATTCGAACATTACCTATACTTTGGTGGAGGCCAAAATGTTTTGCAATTGTATACAAGTCTTCTAGACATTGTTCTTAGGTCGTTGCTGCCAAACGTCTTGCAAGATTCATGCAACACTTACAATCATTTGATATAATTTTGCTTTAGTTACTAGAAAATGTTAAATTGACACTTTCATCACTAAGAGACTGTTGTTAAATGGGCTAAATACACCACTTTTGGTGAATTTACAATTGTCAAGAAGATTTTTTGTGAGGGTGAACTGTTATCGGATGAGCATCTTCGTCGCTAATTTGACGGTGGCCTTAACGTAGCTAAAATGTGTCAATAGAAGTAAAACTTGAAGGGATAAAAGTGAAGAGCCAATATCATATTTCCTAAATAATTTAAATACATTGGCTGCATATACACCTGAAGATTTTCTTCTTCATGCACCTTTAGTGTAACCAAGTTGTAAACGTGCAAACGCTTTTCCCTTTTTTGTTGCGGTCTAAAAGATGTAGAAGTCAGTTCATCACTTGCGAACCAAAACATTAATCCAAGATTGAGAAACCTTCTCAATCCCCCTATCCAAAGCTGAGAATTCGTCGCTATATATAGAGCTTATTATTGCCATTGACCAAACATTTACCGACCCTAGTGACCAATTTTTCAGCAATTGTTAATTAATTACGAGGAATGCCACTAGTTAGGAACAAAAGAAAAATTGCTCGGGATAAAAAAAGTCATTTTCCTTGTGACAATTGACTATTTAGTAGCTCAAGCGTTTCATAATGTTACTTTTCATATACATGGGTGGGTTATGGTCTCAGTTTATTGCGTTTATTAGGCAATTGGATCAACACATCAGGTTTTTTCCCTTTTTCCCATATTAAGATTGAGTTCAAAAAAAATTAAACAACAAAAGGTCCCACGAACTCTAAAGAGAGAATACATATCATTAGATGTCTCAAAATACTAAAAATCTAGAACAAAGATCACGTCTACAGTGTAAATCATCTTTACCAAGCAGACCCTAATCTCCCTGTTTACCAAAGGAGTAGACAAAGAAAGAAAATCAAAATCCACAGCCATTGATGGAAAACAAGAAAGGGTCCAAAGCTCTTGAGAAGTCAGGAAAATTCTCCAAACGAAAGAGCCAACAAAATTCCTAGTTCGTGCAAAGAAGCATCACTTTAGTTATCGTCAAATCCCACAAGTCCTACCCAAATTTAATCTCAAGCCAAAGGCAGGTGGCAGAACGAAGAAATATGATAAACTAGAGTGAAATCGACTAACATTACAAAATAGAATTAGATTAGAGTCCAGTAAAACAACATCGAGCAAAATAAACCTTAACTATTAAAATGGGTGTGTATTCACCCTAATTAACAAAAGTCTTTGCTACCCTTGTCTCCATTTTTCACAAGCCATAAATGCAATAGAGGAGAGTTACTAGTGATCACAGTTGCGACATTCCATAAGGTTAATGATGTGTCGATAATGATATTAATTTTTTATGGTTGCTTTACAAAAGCTCTAAGCTATCAAGGAATAGGTTACTATATCACTCTCTGTGATGTCCAACACATTGCCTTCTGAGTGCACAAACAAACGTGTTAGCAAATAAATGACAAAAGTATATGAAGCCAAATGCAAGTGGGGAAATAGTCAGAAAACTGCGACGTCTGCTGCCATGATAATTTTTGTACTCTCTAACACATACGAGAACGAGTCTAATATGTGTATTGTGTGTCTGTGTAGGTGTGATGGTGGGTGCTGTGGAGAGAGGTCGACAGTGTGGCCACAGAAGGGGTCGGTGACAGATGGCCATGAAACAAGATAGTGGTTCTCGTTTTTTTTTCCTTTTTATAGCATTCAAGTGTTTCAAAAATTATTCCCTGACATTTAGGTTATCTTTTTGTCCTCTTAAATTAAATGATCATTTGCACATAAAAGCCTATAGTTTGAAGGTTTGTGCGTATTTCACTTTATTATTTCAATTTTGGCACAATTTTCCTTACAGTTCTTTAATTTGTGCTCGATTTACCAATTAACGGATTGAAGTCCAATTGTTTGGACGCTGTCAAAATTTTAACGGTAAAAAGGTCAATTCAACCCCCAAACAATATTGACAGCCACATCAGCCTCAATCACCCACTTCAACTTCTCGTCCAACCCGATCCCCACCTTCCTCAGCCTCCTCAACTCCCCTAAAGGTAGCTTCAGCTCTACCAATGTCGGCATCGCCTCCTCCACCCCATTCTCGACTTCTCCGCCTTATTCTCCTTCGACACCTCCCACATCAACTGATTGTACCTCCTAATCGCACTACAGCTGTTGACGCCCTATTGCCGTTGTTGACGCCATCGAGAAGGCGGTGTTCCTCGGCAACAATATCTCTGAGTTGTCCCTCACCGATGCGCTGAAGCTCATCGAGTACTTGCAGGACAAGCTCAACAGCACCGTCGCTGCCTTCGGCCCCGTTGTCATCGCTGCTCCAGGCACCGCCGTGGAGGTGCCTGCCATCGTCGGGGAGAAGACAGAGTTCGACGTCGTCTTCGAGCGTTGGGGTTGGATGGTGCTAGCGCTGTTGGGGGTTTGGAGAGGGCTGCCGGAGGGGGGGAGTGGAGGCGTTGGATGATTCTGTGATGGTGGGGGGTTGGAACGACTTTGTGATGAAGGTGGGGTATCGGCGCTGCAGTGGTGTGGTTTGGACGGCGCTGCGGTGATTGGGATTGGAAGGTTGTAGTGCCATTGAGGGTTTGGAGGCACTGCGGTGGTTGGGTTTTGGACGGCATTGCAGGGCTGACATGTGTCTGAACCATCACCTTGGAGGGCTTTGGATTTTGCCGGTCAAAGAATTTGTGTTGGCAGTAGTGATGTGGTTTGCACAGGTGGATGGTTTTGATTAGGCCAACATTTGGTGAGGTGGACGTGTGATTGCCAAGGTGGATTGGATGATTGAAGTCACGAATTTGCCCCCTGAGAAATTGACTGGCATCCAAAAAATTAGTTTCAATCCGTTAATTGGTAAATCGAGCACAAATTAAAGAACTGTGAGGTAAATTGTGCTAAAATTGAAATAATAAGATGAAATACGCACAAATCTTCAAACTATAGGATTTTATGTGCAAATGATCCTAAATTAAATAACCTGTTCAGAATACTAATCTAACCCCATAACCTCAAAATCATCTTATAGATTATTTCAGTAGGTTGGTCTGTTAATATGCAAACATGCTGAGGCTATATAAAACTTAAAAAGTAATTCAAAAAAACAAAAATAGAAATGTATCCTGATTCGCCTCCACACTCTAATCCAAGGGCTCTCCCACCTCCCCACGAAAACTGCCCACCACCACCGTCAAATCCCACCACCACCGTCAAATCCCACCACTACCACCACCACCAGCAGCAACATTCCACCGCCCCTTCACAAACAGACGACGTTTCTTCTCCTTCGCCCCACCAGTTATGGGCTCCTCACAGAACGCAAGCCCTAAAAGCCGCTTACCAGAAGACTCGAAGCGGATTTTGCGATCGCTGGCTGCCACGTGGGACGACGTGGCCGATCTGGAGGCGTTGCAGGTGGTCCCACTCAAGGGCGCAATGACCAACGAGGTGTACCAGATCAAGTGGCCCACGAGCAGGCAACGGTCGAGGAAAGTTCTGGTCAGGATCTACGGCGAGGGCGTCGACGTCTTCTTCGACCGGGAGCAGGAGATCAGGACGTTCGAGTTCATGTCCAGGCAAGGGCAAGGGCCTCGGCTCTTGGGCAGGTTCTCTAATGGCAGAGTTGAGGAGTTCATTCATGCACGGGTGCGTAAAGCCGTAACCCTCCTTTTGTTCTTTCTTTTCTTCTTCTTCAAATCTTTGCTTGTTGCGTCACCGCCGCCGCCCCCACCCCCACAACCGCCGCTGCCGTCGCTACCGTTACTACTAGTGGCACTGTATCGCCGCTACCTACTTTGCTATCATCACCACCAGTACACCACTGGCGCCCAATATCGCTACTGTCGCCAGCATTACCATTACTAATGCTCTATACCTCCGCCACCAGTACCACCGTTAGGCTCACAACTTCCGCCATTAGTGCCTTGACATTACCACTTTCGCCGGGCCTACAACTCAGCAGGCCGCCGTGACCATGTGCTGCCGCCATTACATTTGAAACCACAATCCGTAATTTTTATTAGTGTTAACCAAAGTTACAGTTGTCTAAGATTACTCCAAACACAAGATAATAATTCTGTGAATTCGAATTTTTTTCTGTTTGAAACGAAGAAATATCATTTTGAAATCCATGTCTTGAGAGAATTGATTCCAAACAGATTTGTTGCTAAGCATAACCCTCCAGAATACCCTCCACTGTCTTACTGAAATACCCATGATGGGTTGAAGCTTGTACTTTAGGCCCATATGGATGTTTTCTCTTTTCCTTCTGTTTCTACGAATATGTTCTAGCTTTACAAGTCTGATCCCTGTCGGTAAGACTTGGACAAAAGGATATTTAAACTACTAAAGTCACCCTACTAACTTGACCTGACTTGAACAATCTTAGGGGCTGTTTGATAAAACTGAAATTTAAGTGCTGAAAAAATTATGCACTGAATTTGTAAAACTGAAAACTATAAGCAACTGAATTTTTACTGAAAAATAACTTAACTTGTTTGGTAAACAAAAAACAGATGTCTGAAAATTGTTTATTTACAAATTTATCCATTTTTACCAAAATGAGGGTTAAAACCGTGTTGGTGATGGAAGTGGCAGTGACGATGGAGTGGTGGTGGCAGCGGCGGCAAAAATGTGTTAATGGTTGCAGTAATGGAGCGTGGTGTCGGTAATTGTGATAGCAATAGGCGGCGACATGGCGGTCATGGCAGTAGTTGTAGTGTGGTGGATCTTTAGATGATTTTGGCGGAAGTGAATGTGATGACAACAACGACGATATGGTGGAAGTGGCGCTGTCCTTGTGGTGGTGTTTGTCACGGTGGCTAGGTCGTGGTAATTGTGGTGGTGGTAGTGGTAGTAAAAGAAAATAATGGTTGTGGTGGTGGTTGTATTGTGGTGGAGGCAGTGTTACCAGCAAATTAATTGAGGCGGTATCGCGGTGGTAATTATTTTTTTAATATAAAAATATGTTAAATAAATTTTAACCATCTCACTTAGAATTAAGTGATCAGCATTTAGTAAGTCCACCATGACTTAAAATTTTAGTCTATTTTTTGTAGGAATTAATTTTTTAAGTGATACAAGATTTAGCGTTATCAAACGCACTTAATTGAAAAATTTTAAGTTTTAAGTGCTTACTTGCGTTATCAAACACACCCTTAGTCTCCTAGTTAATTATTGTGCGATACACGACCTGAGTCAACCGATCCAATTTGATTCAATTTGTAAAACGGTTCGGAATCGTGACTCAATCGAAGGTCCTGCAGAGTGAATCGGAATCGCATAGTAGATCGGTGGACCGTAGGATGAACCTTATTGTATCTCACGACTCACTAGATTGACTAAAAAAGTACTTTGTACCCTCATTTCTTATAAATTAGGTTTGGGGACCACTAGAAAAGGCATTTGGGCTGTATATAACACGAACACATACACAAATCCTTCACTTTACACTTTGAGGTGATCCCTGTAGCAGGTTAAATATTTACGGTGTGTCATTTGTTTGGTGAAATTACTAGAAAGGTTTATTGGAATGTCTTTGTTGTATGTAAACAAATTTTTCATTTGGTGAAAATGTTAGTTGTCTGGAGAGTCATGACATAGACATTACACTAAACAATTGGACCATATCATCTAAATAAAGTTTTTTGGTGCACTATGCTTCAGTTACTACATGTTGTTCTTTATTTGTTTATGCATTGTGTACCAGTACTACGCCTTAGGAAACCTGAAATGAATCTTACAATTCTCAGCTTGATTGGATTTACGATTCACGAACATGCAATTCTTGATTCATAGTTCGATTAGTATACTTCTGAAGTACAAGTGGAATCCCAACCCGTTGCAAAGTACAATCTATCTTTAACATCAATTGTTTCAATGCATTTGCCCTCTGTATTGCATCACAGCCTTTTAAATCACAGTGACCATGAATATCCGAGTAGTGTGATGTCTTTTCCTGGGAGAATTGCAGACACTTTCAGCATCTGATCTTCGCGATCCCGAAATATCTGCCCTCATAGCAGCTAAAACGAAGGAGTTTCATGATCTTGACATGCCTGGTCCAAAGACTGTCTTGCTTTGGGATAGATTGCGGTATGCTCCATTTAATTCCATTACTTATGGTCCGAGATCGAGTAATTTGTACAGAAAGAATCATCCACACTTTATGTTCACAAAGATTGACATACATGTAACTTGTCATCTTTTTTTTTTTTTCTCTTATGCTTTAGTAATTGGCTTAGTGCGGCTCGAAGAATGTCTTCTCCTGAAGAGGCATATGCCTTTCATTTGGATGCTCTAGAGGAGGAAATATCCTTTCTAGAGAAAAGTATCTCAGGTGACCATCATCTACGTGTAGGATTCTGCCACAACGATTTACAATATGGTAACATAATGATTGATGAAGAGACGCGATCAATAACCATAATTGTATGTATCTCCTTAAACTGATTTACTCATTTTTTGATTACCTTTTGTTATAAATTCAGTGTCGAAATTGAATTGTTAAACTTCTTATGACCCCTGCTGATTAAAATTCTGAGTTGGTCGGTATCCAATGGCATAGCAATACCTTAGCAATATATTATGATCTTTAACACTTCTCATGGTGTACACGACAATGTAGCGTGTAAAATATAGCTCATATTTGTACTGAATTTTTGATTGCTTATATGTTGTTTAGCATCATCAGTCTGCACTTAGTTGTTAAGATCCATTACTCATAGACAGGGAGGGAGGGACCCTAAGTTCTAAACATGTTTGCTCTAAACTTCCTCAATATTTCTTGCCAACTAATTGAAGATTTTGTTTCTCTTACATTCGCCACTTTCCATGTAATCTCCTTGCTAATAGTGGAAGCTCTTCTTGTAAGTTTGGATCAGCACCAAGTGCCTAACAATAATTTTGTAGTATTGGAGATTGTGAAGATGGACTGAAGCTTATATAAAAATATGATTGATGGGGCCCTGCTGTTACTTTTTCCAACAAAATTGAGGTTTTTTTTATCTATAGCTTCCCTTGATGTCATGAAATGCTATGCATTAGATGGGCCTGATACAGGACAGAATTTTGAATTGGAGAGTTACAAGCCGTCCTACAGTCAGATATGGTGGCCTTAAACTTCATAAGTATTTGTAATTGCTGATTTGCGGCTGTTCAAGGTGTTGCAAACATCTTGTCTTGATCTTGTTAGAGTTTTAGGTTGCTATGTGTAGGGTTTGTTCCGCCAAGCATATTGTGATTATTAATGTTGGAAATAGAGATCTTTCACGGTTTCAGGTTTTATAATAGTAATGCTGTAAACATGAAGAAAAAGGTAGTACCACGGAGGCCTTTTAGGAGTCTCACACATTCTGGAATTTATTGACTATCACCATTACAAGAGAGAAAATCGTCTGAAAACTCTTTTGGTTTTTGCATATTTTCCTTCCAATACTTGATCATATATAAACAAATAGGAACTCTTCCTTTCCTAATCTCCCTAAGATGGTGGATTTCAAACTGATAAGACCAACTGAGATGCAAAATATAAAAGGGTTGCTGATAACCTGAAATCCTACATTTCCACCAAAATGATCATAAAGATCGTGGGTTGAGAAAGACCTTAAGTAAAGCTCTTCTTACCGCAACGCATCTGTAAGAAGGTCTAGTTAACTTAGCCCATTTGAGTTTTAATGTGAGAAAAATGTAAAAATTCGTCTTTGGCTCAGATGTGGACAATGATCCCTTGGTTTTGCTTCTGTGAAGCTGGTCAAGCTGAACCCCGTCCCCCTTCCTTGCGGTCTAAACACGATAAAAAAAGAAAAGAGAGAAATTATTTAGTCTTGTACCAATACATGGATAAAAAAAAAGGAAAGTAACAACTGCTTGACGTGCTGAAAACGTGAACTGTTGGTTTGTATTCTTAGAGCCTTTTTATATGGCGCATATTTTGATTGGATCCCTATGATCTCTCTCATTCTTTACTTGGTTTACTCATTCTACCTTTTCTGCAGGACTATGAGTATGCCTGTTACAACCATATTGCCTTCGATATAGCAAATCACTTCTGCGAGATGGCTGCAGATTATCATACAGATACCCCTCATATTTTGGATTATACTAAATATCCTGGTATGTAAGTATCTGTTATTTAACTTAGTTTTTATCTCATTATGTTGTGTCCTTTCAGTTGTTTGCGACCGCGGTCTCTTACTAAAAACTTGCAACAGATGTTGAGGAACGTCAAAGGTTTCTTCACGTATATTTGAGTTGTTCAGGTATTTCTCAGTTTGAACCTCATTTCTTTTATTGAATATATCTTATATGCATGTTACCTTCCTAATTGGTATGTCCCATATAGTTTATGCAAGACAAGGCCTTTCTTGCACAGATGATGCTAAGTCAGAGAGAACATTAGAGGGAGAAAAAATATTAAGTTGTTAGCATTGCACAGGAAAGGCAAACATAGTGAAGGAGAACAAGAAACAAAACATCATTAGAGGTTTGTGTTGCAGGGTTTGTTCCTGGAGACCACAATCTCATTAACCTTTAGGCTTTTAATGATCCCAACATTCAGTTATTAAGGATGAAGATGGGGTACCCTCATTCTTGCTCGTATATTTTGCATAATAATTAGAAAGACACGCTTTAGATTTTTTCTTAATTATTTCTCAACTTTCTCGTCATTTTTGTAATGTCATCCTCACAAGATTTGTTAGTTATGGATACTATGGCCCTTTTCTCAATGTCTTTCCTCAATCTATTCGTGAATTCTACTCATGTCATCCTAAAAGCAAGTCTGCATACTTTAGCATTTTTTTTCTCGATATTTTTCTTAATCTCGTCTTCTTTTCCACAGGCCCTACTTTAATTTCATGTAAGCCGATGTAGTAACCTTAGATGGGTATTATTGGAATAGGAATAGTGTAATGACGGCTTATATAAGCATGATCAGCATCATGTAAAGTACTATTCTCTCTCTCTGTGTAACGGCCCGGTCCACGGCCCCATCACAGGGTAATGTCTCCCTCAAAAGGGCTAGCCAAGTAGGTATTTATGAGTTCATAGGCACGGTTTTATAAGGCTAATCACAAATTATTTTACGTCCGATGTGGGATATTACAATCTCCCCTCCTTATAACTTAGCGTCCTTGCTAAGGCTCGATCGCACATAGCCCAGAGTCTTCATCTCTAGCCGATGTGGGATATACCCAGCTCACCCTTTTTGCCCTAACCATCCTCTTGATCTGGGATGTACACAGGCTTGCCTTCCCCTAACCATCGGTAACTTGATTGGATAGCCCAGTCTGAGCTTTTGAGAGTCGGCTCTGAGACCATCTGTAACGACTAGATCCACAGCCCCACCACGGGGCGATGCCTCCCTAAAAAAGGCTAGCCAGGTAGGTACTTATGAGTTCATAGGCAAGGTCTATGAAGGCCACTCACGAATTATCCCCCATCCAATGCGGGATATCACAATCTCTCCTTCTTATGCCTTAGCGTCCTTGCTAAGGATTGATCACACGTAGTCTAGAATCTTCATCTCTAGCCACTGTGGAATATACCCGGCCTTAGTTGCACAAAGCGGGGGCGGGGGAGTGTAAGCACCTGAAAGAATCTAAGGTTGAGAGTGACTTGAATAAATAAATGCGTAAAAGAGTATTACCATTTGCCGAATTTAGTTTACACGAGAGAGAGAGAAAGAGAGAGCAGTGATTGACAAGCTCTGCTCTCTCAAGGAGGCTACTCAGCATCAACAAACAAGGAGGCTTTATGGAGTTGAAGGAAGAGAGAAACTAGGAATTGAGTTGAAAAGGGTTTGATTTTCATGTACTCTCACTTGTTCCATGCATCTTTGTCCAGCTGAAGGGATCGAGTTCCCATATGAGCTTGGGACGAGATCCCATGGAGCTGCTAACTTGGGATCGCAAAAGCGAGTTTCCGAGAGAGAAGCGTCAATATATGAGGAGTTTCCTGCAACTAAGTACCCGACTCGCCCTTCGTTTCCCAACCTCTTGACGTGGGATATACCCGGCCTTGTCTTCGTTTGCCCCAACCATCGGTAACCTGACCGGATAGCCCAGCACGAGCTTTTGAGAGTTGGCTTTGATACCATCTGTAACGACCTGGTCCACGGCCCCACCATAGGGTAATGCCTCCCTAAAAAAGGCTAGCCAATTAAGTACTTCTAAGATCATAGGCAGAGTCTTAAAAGGGCAATCTCATACTATTCCACGTCCGATGTGGAATATTACAATCTTCCCTCCTTATACCTTAGCGTCCGCCCTAAGGCTCGATCACGCATAGCCTGGAATCTTCCTCTTTAGTTAATGTGGGATATACCCAGGCTTACCTTTGTTTCCCCCAACCATCGACAACCCGACTGGATGCCTGAGCTTTCGAGAGTCGACTTTGATACCATCTATAACGACCTGGTCTACGTCCCCACCATAGAGCAATGCCTCCCTCAAAAGGGCTAGTCAAGTAGATACTTATGAGTTCATGGGGAGACTCATATAAGACTAATCATTGATCATCCCAAATCCGATGTGGGATGTCACATCAAAAGTATGGTTGGGGTAACGAAGGGTGAGTCGGGTATATCGTACATCAGCTAGAGATGAAGATTATGGGCTGTGTGTGATCGAGTCTTAGCGAGGGCACTAAGGTATAAGGAGGGGAGATTGTATCTTACGTTGGATGTGAGATAATTTGTGATTAGCCTTATAAGACCCTACCTATGAACTCATAAGTACCTGCTTGGCTAGCCGTTTTGAGGGAGACATTGCCTTGTGGTGGGGCCGTGGACCAGGTCGTTACAGATGGTGTCAGAGCCGTCTCTCGAACGCTCGGGCTGGGCTATCCAGTTGGGTTGCCGATGCTTGGGGTAGACGAAGGTAAGTCCGGGTATAACCCACATCAAGAGGAGGGTTGGGGCAACGATGGGTGAGCCGGGTATATCCCACATTGGCTAGAGGAAAAGATTATGGGTTATGTGTGATGGAGTCTTAGCGAGGATGCTAAGGCACAAGGTGAGGATATTGTGATATCCCACATCGGATGTAGGATGATTTGTGATTAGCCTTATAAGACCCTGCATATGAACTCATAAGTACCTACTTGGCTAGCCCTTTTGAGGGAGATATTGTCCTATGGTGGGGCCGTGGATCAGGTTGTTATAAATGGTATCAGAACCGACTCTCAAAAGCTCGGGCTGAGATGGGATGTGCAGTTAGGTTGCCGATGGTTAGGGAAAACGAAGGTAAGCCCGGATATATCCCACATCAAGAGGATGGTTAGGGCAACGAAGGGTGAGCCGGGTGTATCCCACATCGGCTAGAGAGGAAGATTTTGAGCTATGTGTGATCGAGCCTTAGCGAGGATGCTAAGGCATAAGGTGGGGAGATTGCGACATTCCACATCGATATGTGGGATGCTTTGTGATTGGTCTTATAAGACCCTGCCCATGAACTCATATTTACTTACTTGGCTAGCCTTTTTGAGAGAAGCATTGCTGTGGTGGGGCCGTGGACTGGGTTGTTACTCTCTCCTCCCCCCCCCCCCACACACACACACACATAGATAATCCAAGATAAAGGCTTCTTGAAGTTTGTGACCGAGTAAGAATAACTTACAATGTCCGCAGGCAACTATCGTATGGTGTGTCTATAATACAAATAAGTAGATACTTTAGTCTCATACTATCCTACGGTACCAAATTTTGGGGTTTAGGGGTGGCAGTGATTAAATGGATCATGGATACATAAGTATGGCATGAAGACATAATGATGCATATCGGAAGCAATCTAAACAAACATTTAGGATTCTAAGCTAAGGGTGTAGCCATTGCTATATATGATTTAATAGGTTTACAGATGTCACTACTTATATTAAGTGAACCTACTGATAGTTTTCTGATGTATGAACAAATATTTCAGATTTCAACTAATTTGTAGCTATTGCCAATTTTGTTTTTCTAGGTTCATAGGTATTGCTATAACAAATTAGTCGGTCTTGGTGACAAGCTTTTATACATAATTGAGTGAGAAAAGAAATCTTAGTGTCATATAAGTTTTGCTCTATATAGGAAGATGGATGTGCCTAGTATGTGTCCTTGAGCTTTCTAGTTGATCAAGTTATTGCACTTGTATATTTTAGATTATTTTGTCAAGTATGCCTTACTAAGTATTATACTATATTAAATAAGCTATTTTTGGAAAATTTGCTAAGGAGACGTAGTCAGATGTCATCTACGATCCCAGGCACAGGGTAACTTGGTTCTATGCAAGTTGTTTGTCTGCAAAAGTTTGATAACTCGGATCTTCGCAATTGTTTTGTCCGTAAAAAAAACTCTATACACAAAAAGGAAAAAAATTAGGAAAATTTGTGGCAAAATTATTCAATTTAGCTTAGTTTAAAGAATACCATAGTTTTGTACCTCGGAAAAATCAGTTTCAGTTAGTTATTTTTTGTCGCCTATGATTGAGAAGATGGAGTGCCTATATGTAAGACCCTAAGACTTAACGTGGAGAGAGATTTAATAGTTCTGTATAGGAACTTCTAATAAGAAGTCAAAAGCAACCTTAATTCTAACAATGTCTCGTACTCAAAAGGGCATTTTGAGAGTATAAACTTAATACCATATTGAAAGTCAAAAACACCCTCAATTTTAATAAACTCTAAAACTCAAAAAGAGTATTTCAAGGAGGGAGGCTTAGTATTGTAATCAAAGTTAAAAACAGCCTTAATTCAAAACAAACTCTTAATTTGAACAGGGATTTTTTTTTAGCCGTTTTAACTCCTCTGGTGCTTTTATATTTAGTATAGATTATCATTTTGGAGAATTTTGTATTTTAGCATCTTTTTGTGTTTCCCCCATTTTATAAAGTCCCAGGAAAAAACTTATGTTTCAGAATGAAATAAATGGCCCATGTAACACAAGAATAGAAATCAATAGAGATGACAAACCAACGATAAGTACTAAGAAACACAACCCGATTGGTTCCCTACATATCAGAGTGAATAAGCATAAATGGAGAACTGCTTCTATTATTATCACTAGAAGGATAATTAGAGCGTTTATGTTTTGCAAGTTGACAAGACTGACAAAGAAAACGAAAATACTGCTTTGCTAAAGTAGGAAATAAAAGCTGTGACAACAAAAATGAATTCTACTATGCTGCTTTGCTAAAGTAGAAAACGAGTCATAAGTGGATATAGGAACTAGGGTCATGTTTTACAAGAGAGGGTGAAAAGAGATGAGATAATTGGAGACAGGGCTGCAAGCATTAATTGATACACAGCAAGTCTTTAAAACTCTTTATGGATCTTTATTTAGTGGGTATTTACAGCATGAAATGACGTTAGAGGACTTAAATCTAATAACTACCGACTAAAGATAGGAGTCAGCCGAAAGCAAGGCACAAAGTATCGCCTAGTGAATTTCATGAGCACAAAGCCGAATCTAAGCCTTGTTGCATCGCCTAATACGTCACAGTTTTTCTCTACGCGGCTTGTATTTACTGGCTACAAATATCTGAAGAAAAAGTACCAGGTTGGAAACCATTTCATAGAAAGTGTATACCAGGTAGGAGTCAGCCCAAAGCAAGGCACAAAGTGTCGCCTAGTGACTTTCACGAGCACAAATACTTCACAGTTCTTCTCTACGCGGCTTGTATTTGCTGGCTACAAATATCTGAAGAAAAAGTACCAGGTTTGAAACCATTTCCTAGAAAGTGTATACTGAATTTTGTGCAACCAGACGTTGGAGATGTCTGAAAATATATTTTGGATACATATAGGGCCTGAATGCCAAAAAAATAGAAAAGACAGGTTTGTGACAGATAAGTAGTTGATGTTATAGCTAGGAAAAATTTCTCACGAGCACAAATACTTCACAGTTCTTCTCTACCCGGCTTGTATTTGCTGGCTACAAATATCTGAAGAAAAAGTACCAGGTTTGAAACCATTTCCTAGAAAGTGTATACTGAATTTTGTGCAACCAGATGTTGGAGATGTCTGAAAATATATTTTGGATACATATAGGGCCTGAATGCCAAAAAAATAGAAAAGACAGGTTTGTGACAGATAAGTAGTTGATGTTATAGCTAGGAAAAATTTCTTTCCCTTGTGCATTCTTTTTACAATTTTTCCCAAATGGAAGAGTATCGGGTGATGGTTTAGCTGAGAGGGGAACATGATTACCTATATTTCGGTGAAATAGGTGGAGTTGCATATCCTGTAACAAGTACAACCAAGTTTATCTGAAATTTTACATCTATAATCCTTCAAATTTCTTGCAGGTGATCATCCCAGTGACCTGGAAATGGAGCAGTTACTTCAAGAAGTAGAGAAGTATACTCTTGCAAGCCATCTCTTTTGGGGCTTATGGGGAATAATATCGGTATCTTTCACCATCTTATCCTGGCTTTATGATTTTCATGTTATCACATAAGAAAGCCTCTAATAAGAGTGAGCACCCTCTAGACTGGACTGTATTTATATAATCTTGTCACAAGTTTGTGAATGCATTAACAAGGAGAAAGGACAGAGGGCCGGAAGGATGAGAAGTTTCTCTTCAAACACCGGTAAAGATGAAACAATTTTGATGTGATGTGGAGGAGTGTAGTGATGGCCTTCTAGAGCATCATAGCATATAGAGCATATACCATGAGCCTTGACAAGATTTAACTTGCTTACATAATTCGTGTGTTGGCAGCTTCCGAAGCAAAAACGTATCTTGAGAGAGGCCGATGCCCTCAAAATCGACTTTCACAATAAGTCTGAGCTCAAGTAATAAGAACTGACTGAAATAAACTCCGCAGGAAGTAGGAAGAATGTTACTGAGTTGCCAATCTCAAAGAGCAGATTCCAGGATGAACATTTGTCCGTCCTTACAACTAACAAGCCGGTAAATTTGGGAAAGCCTTATACACTTCCAGCTTATCACACCAAACAGCAAACAGTGACCTTAGCATCTTCCTTCATGTTTTCCAAATATGCTCGGAAGACTGTCCCTGGGCAACCATCCCCCACTTGCCAACTACGACTCCTATGAAATGCTTCCTTCATAAGTAAAGATCTCCAATGCTGTTACCCCTGAGATGGGAACGCCTTAACCATTCCCACACAGAGATCTTTTAATTTCCACATCCCCTCCATTACCCACAGGAATCACCATGTTCCGTCACAAAAAAGAGGTGGAGAACTAAGAGTGCATCTGACAATCCACGGTACCACATAAAGTGATGATAGGATCTGCAAAAAGTAAATGAGATACTGCTCTTGTCACTAGAGAATAGCCCACAACAGTTCCCGTCCAGAACCCCCCGTCATAGCCTTATTTATCAATTGAGTCGAGGCCACATTAAGCTAGGAGAATGGAAAGAAGGCACCTGGACATAACCCTTTGAAGAGGCAGAAAAAGGCTGCAATTGTGCCATAGACCAAGTCTGAAGATCTGGCAGGAGAAATGCAGGAATCATTCCGCTTTCTCCCTTTGGTCCGATGGCCTATCCTACAGACGAGTCCAAGAATGCCACTCACTCGATGTCACACGCTTCGAATGACATGCATTTTGCTATGCAGGATAACCTTCGCAAAGACATGCCTGCTAGGCTTAGAGTCCCTTATATCTTTGCACCCCTTGCTTCAAAAACATGGATTTAGCGTCCTCGTGCTAAAGAAAGGGTACCTTAGTTCACTGGTTACCATAATGTGGGGGCTCTGGAGGGTTAGATGTTTGCATCCTTACCCCGTCGATTGCTGAGAGGTGTTCTCTCTACTGAACCTGTCACAATTGAGCAACCTCATTGTTATGCCAAGCCTGACCTTCATATAGAGCATCTCTGTTGTTAGCTAAGAGAAAAACCTTATTCTATATATGATGTCATACTCTGGTACTCGAAGTAGATTTATCTCTTCAAATTGGCCGATGGTCACTGTGGTCATACCTACGCCACATAATATGGTATCTGCCATTTCTATTGTTGAATATGTATTTTCTAACTTTTGCCATGACGTTCAGAGGTCCTGTCATTCCACTTTTGCCATGCACCGAGCTAAGATGCCTCGCCCTTGGTTGCTTTCAATCATGAAATTCATGCTCAATCTAATTAGTGCCACGTGTGAAATTGTGAATAAATGTTATGTTTTGCAACTTCTCCACCCTCCTGGCCTTTTGGATTACTAGGACACACTGTACCACTTAATGACTTTAGGGTTCTTAATAATTTTCCAGACCCCTGTGGAAGCTGGGAATAGGAGATATACGACCTTACTTGTACGGTCGTCGCTAATAATTCTGTTATTGACTAAATCCGAAGAAACACCATTTAACATGCACAATGCATCAGTTGTCATAAGCATCATGTTTGCCATTTAATAAAGGTTAACTTATGGTTATATTTATCCAGCACCTAGCTACAATTGGCAATGGTTTGTGTAACTAACTTTATGTCTACTTCCTATTTTTTATATGCTTCTTTCATCTTCCAAGGAACATGTCAATGAAATTGACTTCGACTACATGGAGTATGCAAGGCAGAGGCTCAAACAGTACTGGTTAAGGAAGCATTACATTTTTGGTTCTTCTGGTGCTACTGCTGTTTTTACTATAGATGGTAACACTACTTATTCACTGAGTTGCATCTGCCTACTTTTTTCTTCATTTTTTGGTGCTTGGGTATTTCATCTGCGACATGTTGAGGTTTGCGATCAATTTATTTTGGGGTTAATTACAAAACTGTCCCCTGAGGTTTACACGTTTTTGCACTTTACCCCCTGTGTTTACAACTTTTGCAATACCGTCCCTCGAGGTTGACAAAACCGTTGCAAAGAGCTCCAAAATTGGACGTCCGTCCAATTTTGGGCGTTAAGTCCGCATGTGCACAGCACATGCCGTTTTGGCATGGACAAATTTGTAATTTCCTACCCATCTTCCCCACCACCGTGTTCATCTCTGTCTCTCTCTCTCTAGAAGACCCTCTGCTTCTTCCCGATCTCCTTCGGCAAGAAGAACTGCTACGTCATCCCGGGCCTCCCCCTCGGCAGGTACTACATCCGCACCTACAAACTTCCCGACGTAGCCCAATGGCGGCCCACCGGGCACAGACACACCCAACACAAATGAAGCTAGCCCGGAGGATTGACCAAGAGTCTGAGCACAAAACCCACTCACTAGCACCACCAGTAGAATGGCGAAGAACTGGCTCTCCTTCATTGGTTGTCCTTTGGGTATTCTCTTCCCTATTTTTACAATGATTGGCCGGAAGACAAATAGAACGAGGACTATGAAGGCACCGGTCCAGAGGATGTTGCGCAACGGCTTCAATTCTACGTCACGAATGGCTACGCCTACTGTAGCCACTATCATGAATATGAAATAGCTGCATATGTCTCAAACCAAAGCTGTTGAGGCGGCTAAGCGGCCAAGCTCTGAACTAAGGATTTTCAGATCAGCAAGGAGGCTGGTAATTACTGGATTTTCAGATCAGCAAGGAGGCGTTCGTCCCCCGTCGCCCTGGCGAACGCCACCGGCCGCTTCGTCTTCTCGTACTCGTACCACAGCAGCGTGTCGGTGTTCTCCAGGGCGAGCCTGATCTTGTCGGTGTCGCGCCTGGGGAACCCCACGGCCACGAAGACGGTGTTGAGGTGGTCGAGGTTGAGGTCCTCGATCGTGCGGCGGAGGGTGAAGCCCCGGGACTGGAGGGACTCGTCGGAGACTGTGTACTCAGATTTGATCGGTGGGTGGGCCGATACGGTGACGTTTCTGGGGTAGGGTGCTCTGAGGCGGAGGGGCGAACGGAGAGGGATGGAGATGTTGCCGTGAAGAAGCATTTTCTGGGTGATTTTATTTCCTTCTAATGCCATGGACACCTGGTATATCCGAAGCTTGTGGTTGGTAAGGGAATTGACCGATTTGCCCATGCCAAAACGGCATGTGCTGTGCACATGACGACTTAACGCCCAAAATTGGACGGACGTCCAATTTTGGAGCTCTTTGCAACGGTTTTGTCAACCTCGGGGGACAGTATTGCAAAAGTTGTAAACACAGGGGGTAAAGTGCAAAAACGTGTAAACCTCAGGGGACAGTTTTGTAATTAACCCTTTATTTTGTGATTGGTACCCTAGTCCTAAACATTGTTGGCGCTTAACTTTGACTTGATTGTATATGGATTTAGACGAAGCTTAATTTAGGTGAGTTCAATAAAGATTGAAAGTGTGTTGCTTAAGAGTGCCGCTAAAGCCTTATGAAGTATTTGGAGCGTGAATATCATTTTCCAATTATTTTCAAGTAGATTCGTAGCATATAGATTCCCAACTCTGCTGCATAACACCAAACTATTGAGGAATAGGCAATTTTAAGTGCTGAATCGGTTGTATGATCAAGCTAGTGAATTCACTCTTCTAAAAATCAGTTGATATAGTTCCAAATATGGGCATTGAATTTAGTTGAACTGTTTTTACCAATAAAACAATTCTAAAAGAAGGGGAGAGGGAGGAGGGAGGAGGGGGGGGGGGGGGGGGAGGGTTGAATAGGTCTTTGAAATCTAATTGGGAAAGTAAAACAGAATCACAGGCAATTAACACAATTGGACAAAGGATGAATAAAACAAGTACACCCCAATTTCACAACAAGCATAAAGCAATAATCTGAAAAGAGAGGTTAAGAGTATGGGTGCGCACCAAGCTGTTTAAACCAATCCGAACAGTACAAACCGAGTGAACCAAATTATTCAACCAAAACGAGAGTAATATATACGGTTTTGGTTCAATATTTCCCGACTGAGTTGGGTTCATCGGCTCATATTTGTCGGGCCGATAACAACCCAAACTGAATCAAACCTTCACATTTTTCCTTACGAGTGATATACATATATACACCATCTTACCTATCTTAATTATATAACTTAGATAGGTATCCTATGCGTGTAATCAAGAAACCTAAGAAAATTAAAGAGAAGGGAAAAATGTACACTAAGCTTACAAGCATGTAACATCATAAGATGGGCTACCACAATACCCATGATTTTCTCATTGTCTATGATTAGCACGTGGAAATGAAAGAAAACAGGAATTATGTTGCAAAAAAAAGTTTGGGCTATTAACTTTTTTCTGTTCTGCATGAATGCTCAGTTAGGATCCTTTCAATCCAATGTTGCTTAGTTGCACGGAGAGGGGGAAGGGAAGGGCAAGCACCTGGAAGAATTCGAGTTCTGAACGACTTTATATTATGAAAACACAATGGATAGAGTGGGTATACACATGTACACATATGAATTGACCATACGTACACTCATGATTGCCGGTTTTTTGCTGGTTATCGTTACCAGTCGTCTCCCTCTCCCTCTTGAACCACCACTTGGACCCACCATAGATTCAAAGCTTCAATGGCAATTCGGCTAATTATTTCGAAGATCTTGTCAATCGATCAAGTTTCTGGGGGGTTGATACAAGAAGCTTGAGTGAAAGGGATTTCAGATTCTCCCAGCAATTTCGAGGTTTTGTGATTTGAATTTTCCCAAAGTAGTACGCACTGTTGTATAGGTGAAAGCTGCCTTCAACATACTGTCTCATTGTAATTTAGCTTGAATGCTCGTCTCGGTGGTTATTTCTCCAAACTTAGAAATCTATGCACATGACTGGGAAATGGAGAGGTGTCAGCAATGGAGATGGAGTATGCTATTGGCTACACATTTTTATTTGATCCTGGCTACGGAATCTTCCTTTTGGGATCCGGAGAATTTGTATTGAAGATTGCCAGCCAAAATGAAATACCTTAGCCATGTAGGCATAAAAATCATACCACTAAGTTGCTCCACTTGACATGTTTAGGTGCCCACCAAAAGTTTGTTAAAAATGTATGACCTACATTAGCAACGATAGTGGCTATGTTGCGACTAAGTTGTGGTGCTTGTGGTTAGAGAGAGAAGGAAGAGAATAAGTGTGTTATTACTTCACCATCTGCTTCAGTGCAGATGGTGCTTGTGTATGTGGGAATGTCTTAACATAATAAGAAGCATGGCATGTCAACCATTATGCCACGTAACACTATTTATGTGGCTTAAAAGTAAATAGAAGTTAAGATGCACTATTTCCATAATTCCTACCTTAGCTATGTTGCCAGACTTCATTGTTCTTTACGTAGTATATATACTTTGCCTGCATAGATTTTCTGGCGTCCATCTTTTTGCGACCAAAACTATGTATTTTGTATGTGGGCTAATGTCAAAACTGTACCCTCAAGTATCACCCAGCCCAGTCCAGCTTTAGAACCCAATGTTTCAAATGTGTCAAAGAAGTACTTAAGTTTGAAAAATGACCCAATTTAGTCTGATGGCTAACGGATCAGGGATGTTGTTAAAAAGTCCAAGGATAGGACTGTTATTATGAAAAAAATACTTCTTCCTTACTTTCTCTCTCTTCTCTCTCTCTCTCTCCCCTTCTTTAATTCAGAGCACACACATACACACTCTTCCACACAGTAACACACACAGCTTCACCCTCACACACAGAAACAAACAACCCGCCCCTCTCCCCAACCCACACTGTCATAGTCCCTCCCACCCAAAAACACACACAACCCCCAACCCCACCCCACCCATAACACACAATCCACACAAAAACACACGCACACACCCACCCGTAACACACACATGACTCATACAAAAACACACCCACCCACCCGTAACACACACTGGATTTGGTATTAGCCCTTAGTATATATGTCCTTGGAAACACTGGATTTCCGAGCATTTAAATAAGCTCCCAAAGTCTGCTTCTCTATCCTCTGCAGTTCATATATAGACACATCTTGCCATGATTCATTTAGCAACCTGGCAGGTTAACCCTGGCTAGAGTTACGTACCAATATGTTGGTTAGAGCTGGCAAACGGGTAAACCCGTCAGGTCCGGGTCAAATCCGTCCGGGTACGGGCAAAAAATACCCAGAAATTTACGGGTAGCAAAATCATGCACCCGCACCCGGCCCACCAACTCCGGGTAAACCTGCGGGTAATCCGGCACAAACCTGTATTTTAAATCCTTGGTTTTTTTCAAGCTTGCTTCTATCAATTTCTCACCAATTAATTCAACTCTTCAATTCCTACTGTTCTGATACCAGATCCATACAAATAACCTTGAAAAAAAAAAGAGATCTATTATTACAATAATGCGATTACACAAAGACAATAAAGAACACAAGAAAAATTAGATGAAGAGAGATCTCAGTGGAAATAAAGGAGATCGGAGATCGGCACGTCGGCGGCTTGCGGTGGTGAAATTCGTGGCCCGCGGTGGTGGGTTTTCAGAATGGTGTTGGGTCTTCTGTGGTGGCGGTGGTCGGTGTCTGCGAGGTGGAGGGCTTGGTTAGGGTGGAGATCAAAGGCTGAACAGACCGGCGACTGAGATAGAAAGAGAGGATTTTGGTCGGCGTGGGAGCTGAGAGGGACAGATCTGGTGGCGGCTGAGAGGCTCCAAGTGGGAGAGAAAGAGAGAGGTCTTGTGGTGGGCGGCTGACGAGAAATGGAGGAAGAGTTGTAGAATGAAACCCTAATATTATCTAGTATATATAGTAAGTTACCGGGTAACCGCGGGTAACCTGTACCCAACCCGGTCGGGTTCTCTCAAAACGGTCCGGTCCGGGTACGGGTTAATTTCTGGCGGGTAGTCATTTCTGCTACCCATACCCGGGTTTTAGGCAGCGGGCCGGTTCTACCCCGCGGGTACGGGTCAAATTTTGCCAGGTCTGATGTTGGTGTAACGTGAAAAGAATGTATGACCTGAGAAGAGGAAAAGCACCACTGAATTCTCACACTCAAGGAGAGAAATATAATGGTATATACAAGTTGGAGAGTCGCTTCGCAGCTTGTGATTTTCGGCAAAGGTCATAGCTGCTTTGTCGCTAATGTATTGGACGATTTTGCTTAGTAGAAGATTCGCGAAGAAAAGTATTGCATGATCCATGTAGACTCTGGTTCGAAGATCATTTAACAGATAGAAGTTTGGCAGATTCTTACTTTGTTAAGTTATTTGGTAGCAACCAAACTTTCAGGCCACTTGGCATGCAGAGCTTGAGTAGGAAGTATCATAGATGGTTAATACAAACATGTTTGTTCCTGGTTCTGTAAGATAATCCAGGTGCCTGGACATGTCCATCTTTCTCCTTAGCTGCCACAGCTTCTCATCACAATCTTTCTTATGCAATAGAAAATGGATACAGAAATCCGACTATTCTTTAGTTTATTATGACCTACTGAACTTCAAAAGAGAACTCTGGCTTCAAAAAATGCCTGCTAGTGGCTCTTAGTCTGTTTTTATTGAATTAAGAGACTTCAAAGTTTGAAGGCATATGAATGAAGGGGTTAGACTTTGCAAGAAACGTGAGTAGCGTCTGTGTGAGAGGGAGGAGAAAGAGTTGAGGGGAAGAATTATTTTGTTATGTATTTCAAGTTACCCGTGCTTTTAATTTTATCTCAAGTGCCTATGTCACGGAATTTCTACAGGATTCTTATGCAAGAAGAATCATATTGGCATATATTTTGAGTCACTCGGTTTCTCTGTTTCATCATTTTGAACTTGTTGCATCTACACAGCTAGGACTATTTTCTGACTACTTTAGACATTTTCAAACTTCGATTTGTTTGTGTTTGAATTCGTGGAGAACAAATTATCTTTACTCCCAATAAGACTTAAAGCCCTTGTGGTCTCCCCTGAAAGATTCTTTGGGCGCAGGCAGGCACGGAAGTACAAGAAACTGCTGATGCTGACAAATCCATAGGCTGACAGGAATCGCAAGCTAGTTGCCAAGGATCCTTGCTACTCTATTGTTATGTATTTGACCATAGTTGCAACCCAGGTATAGGAGTGAAGTAGGCCTGAGAAGAGTCGTAACGAACAGAGCAATGCTCATGGCAGGTTACTGGGGACGTGTTTGGATGGTTGATTTCGTTTTTCTTTTTTGAGGAACCATTGTATATATTGTCAACACCTCTAGAATAATGTTCTTTTTCTTTTTCCCAATTTGAACTCGTTAACATGTTTCAAGACTGAGAGCCAAGAGATTCTCGAAAATACTCCCAGAGGCTTCACCCCACCCCCCCCCCCCCCCCTCTTTTTTTCTGGCGTCTGTTTTTAAGGGCAGAGATTGGTCACTACTTGAATCGCGTTATCTCAAGTCACAGGTCATTGGATATATGCGAATCCCAGTTCTGGTTTTCCTGCGTAAAGAGTTTTGATGTGATCAAGAGCTTAGCCAAGTAGTTTTGGAAGATAGAGCATCCAAAACAAAACGTATACTCAAAAGTTTGGGAGAATGGTGATGCGAATAGAAAGAACGGGAATATAATCCCATATATTCTCTTGCTCAGATAGAAATTACTAGTACCAGTCCTACGAACGCATAAACCATCAAATTTTGGTGAGCAGAGCGGTACCTGCAGGACGAAATTTAAACAAAGTTCTACAAACAGTCCAAATGCAGCATATATGTACACATACATGTGTAGTGCTACAAACAACAGCCACAAGCATAGGCTAGGCACATGAATGGGGCTACAGACAACAGATAATTAGTTATGCTACACAGTTACAATGCCAGCTTTCCATTTGACAGGCTCAGTTATATGCAACCTTAAATTTATCCTTTGCACGGGTAACAAAATTTTCATGCGGCACTTAAGCAGTTCTCCCAAGTTCCATATTTTGAGCTGAAACTCCCTCCACCACTCTGCTGCGCGTATTCAGATATTACTGCACGAGCACAGATATCCCAAGTCCTTGCTATTTCCCCAACGGACATGGGTTGTGAGAGGCTTCGGAGAGAGATACTAAATCTGGATTTTGCCTTCATAGAAAGATCTTCATACTCCTTGCTGAAAAGCGAATGATTCATATCAGGAAAATGTGTGTTTGGAAATGTTACAAAACGAGCACAGGTACAATAAAACTCTAAGCAGATAGCTAGCATTCAGGGGAAGGGGTATAAAGCCTTCAGGACGTGCATGCTTTCTTATAGCCTAGTCAAGCCAAGTAACTGGTTCCTCTGCTTTTCTGTTACAAGTAAAGGAAAAAACAATTGATTCAAAAGTCACTTGTCAAAATTATCTAACTTGCCAACAACCTGTTTCCTTCTACACCTCTTTCTAAGTGACACAGCACTATGTCGAAAATAAAGGGCTGGAGGAAAGGGGGTTGATTACCAAGATCAGTTCCAGTAAAAGGGGACCCTGACTGTGTGAGACACCAATCTGGGCCAAGCAAGGCCAAGTGAAAAAAGTGTCAAAGTAATCATGTTATCGTTGCAACATTTTAGATACTGAAAGCTTGCCAAAAAGAAGATCTACTAGAATCTGTTATACAGAAAAGGGTACCAAAGAAGATAGAAGGAAGAAAAGGAACGCATAAGAAAATATAAAGGGGTTGACCTTCTTAATGCCATATCAGACTAGGTGCTTGACAACACATTCACAAAAAGTTACCCTGGAATTCTTTTAAACCAAAATGAACGAAGTTGGGACAAAGAAAATGACATCTGAAATGAAAAAGACGACACAAGACAATAGAATGATGAGTACTCTAATGCTCTTTTTCCTCACCTAACTTCAACTGGAAACTTATCCAAGAGTACTGGGGAGCAATTTGGATAATTTGTGGGAACGAGCAAGCGCAAAGGCTGAATCGGTGACTGCAAGCAGAATAAAGGGGATTCAGCTCACACAAAAAAAATTAATTCATATGATCAACAACTTGGACTACAAACCGCACCATCTGCACTGAAGCATACTGTGTCTTCAAGTTGGGACTGAGAGCCACAGCACTGAAAGAACACTTGATAATGGTACCTTCACCACCTTCAGTAGCAGCATCCCTTGCAGTTGGATCGACATCTTCGTCACTGATATCTACTACAGTATCTATCAGACGCTGATTTATCTCCCTTATTTCTTCGAAAAGGGCATGGTTAGCCTGCAGCAGTAATCACATCATTTTTCCTTGCTAAAACAGCTTAACGTTATAAGGAAAGTAAATAGATGTAATTATACTCAAGAAAGAACTAGTGGGAAATGCATTGCTACTGAGAAAATACAAGGGCAGGCATGATATTGCGGCAATTCTCAACAAATCAAAGATAAATCTTAATATGTGTGTACATTATGTGAGTAATCGAAGAAACTATATTAACTCCTCATTAGATTATGAATCATCCTTTACTGCTTGACTATTACAAACATCTATAATAATAATGACATAGTAGCAATCGTGACACTTTCAGAATTTCCAGAGCAATATTTTAGACTTCAATACCATCCAAAACCATAACTGTGTGAAACAGAATGCTACAATGAAAAAGGGTTTATGCAAGGCTGCCCAAGGACGCAGTAAAGAAGCAGGGCATCTGCGTTAGCACACAAGGCCAATCGCACAACACTACATTCAATAACGTTACAAACTAATGAACCTGTTGACATGATCCCGATCTAAGAAGCAAGGATAAGGGTAGGGGTGCAGATACGAAACGGGTGCGGATACTCCGATACGTCATTTTCTCAAATAATAGGATAAGGGTGCGGCTAGGATACGACATAGATATTTTCATTAGGAAAAGGAGAAGCTTGCTAAAGCCATAGAGATGCCAAGGGAAAAACGCTGCAAGAAAGAAAAATTTGTCTCTTTTCTTTACTAACTGAGAAACGAATGGGCCATGGAGAAAGATCCGTGAGAAGTCCAGATCTGTGACCAAAAGACGCGTAATCAACTTACGCAATTAACAACGCAAGGAAGCTCTGTAACTTCGTTCTAAAACCAAAAACAAAGAAATAGTGCAACCCAAATTCCATGAAGTTATGTGTGTGCGCGCACAGAAAAGCGTATTGAACAATTGAGTGAACACCAACATGTCTCGCTGTCCCTCTCTAGGTTCGAGTTTATTCAGGTGTATATGACAGAAGAAAATGGTACCTCCAGCCTGGGCTTCTTGATGCTAGATGTTGCAGTGGACTCTAAGTCAGCTGCTTCCGAACCAGCCAGCTGCTTGAAGCTATCATTTATGCTTCCAGCAGATGATACAACATTTAATGGCATTGCACTCGTGTGACGCTTCATTTTCCTTGTTCCAGTAGTTCCATCTTGTGTGATAAAACTTCTAGCTTGTAAGCGGCACTTTGTCATGGCAACCAAATCCTCACCAACAGCAGCTCTTGATCCATTACCTGGCGCTGATCCTGCTATTCTATCCATCATACTCACAACTGACCCAATGTCACTAACCGAGGCACTCAATGCTTTAGGGGACAGTGACTTAACCTGGAAATAGGATGTTCAAGAGTTACTTATCCAATTAATCAAAAAGTCCGAACTAATATGTCCAACAGTATTCCAGTATGCAGCATATAAATGTACGTGGAAACTGATTGTAACACACCGCTTTAAGTAAGCGTTCAAGAGGCTGTTCTGTAACACTTGACTTGCCAGAAACAACTGTGGCAGCATTACCATGATTGCCATCTGGACTACTGAACTCAGCAAGCAAAGGTGACGCTGATATTCCAGGAGTGCCAATGGCAAGGGATTGGGCTGGTACCAGTGTACCCGTTGTTTGTTGATGTCCAATATTTCCAGCATTTGATAGTGAAGAAACACCAGAGGTAACTTTCTCAGATTCTCCTGGCATAGGTGATGGAGCTAAGGGAGTTGAAGGAGATGGGACGATAAAGGGAGAGTTTGCAGATTGCAAAGGGGTACCAGCTTTAGTAAGAGAGTTTAGCAAATTTTGCTGATCAATCTGCGGAGATGGATGCTGGGAAATTTGAGGAGATGCAGCCTGAAGAAGTTGTGGTGAAGAAATAGGAAAAGAAGCTCCTGATTTCAACTGTTGGTGATGATAAGCTGACCGCTGGCTTACAGAATGATGTTGCTGAAAAGCCCCTGGTTTAAGGCCCATTTGTTGCCTCAACTTCAAGTCATTACCATCAGTCATCTGATGAAGCTGCTGCATCTGGTTCGCTTGCAACTGTGCAGGCTGCTGCTGCTTAGTTTGCTGGTGAAATTGCTGCTGCTGCTGCTGCTGCTGCAGTAACTGTTGTTTCTGAAGGAATTGCTGCTGCATTTGCCGTTGTTGATGTTGTTTCAATTGCTGATTCTGCAGCATCTGTTCCTGCTGTTTTAAATGCTGGTGCTGAGCCATATTCGAATTTGACTGAAGGGGATTAAGGGTTGGCTGCAGTGTATTCATCCCACCTTGTGACGATAAGGGATTCAAATTTACCTGTTGGGGACCACTCACAGGATTTTGTTGCAGAGATCCAACAGTGACTTGCTGCAACGTATTCAATGTGTTATTCTGATCTAAAGTGGAACTGGGCTGTAATGAATTCATTATGCTCTGCTGTGCATTTGAAACCCCCAACAATGGAGAGAAAGAATTATGCTGCAAACTGTTCATAGTATTCTGCTGCATTGTTGCCACAGAACCCTGTAGGTTCATTGATTGCATCTGGGGATTCATTTGACTATCATGGTTTTGCATTTGAGTCATTTGAGATTGTGGCTGTTGCATGGAGTGCATATTAAGTGCTTGCCCTTGCTGCATCGAGGAAACAGGCTTTCGAGGCCTATTTGAATGAAGAAAATTGGTAATTTGCTTCTCGTAGGCACCCAACTTGTCCTTGAAAGCAGGTATTACACTGCTCTTGGGAACTTGTAAGAAAGTTATGAGGCGCTCCAACATAGTCTTAAATATTTTAAGCTTCTCAAGTTGCTCGTTCTTTGGTTGCTGAGGAAGAGAATCATGCTGGAAATCAACAGATGCATCAGTGTAAAAGTAAAAAAAAATCAGAAGAAGAAATAAATAATAGCAAAACTATTTATCCAAAAGAAACATGAAAGAATATTAGCAAAAGCACCAAAACTAATGCCAATACAAGCTATGTTACATGGACTCTTTAAAATGCGCAAAGTACCTGTGTCAGACACACGGACACTTGGACATGGGTATGGGATAGAAATAACTAAGAAACAAGAATATTATAGAAATATTTCGCCTGTGTCCCCTTGTCTTAAGGTTATGAAAAATAGACGAATCCGACACTTGGACATGTATCCGACTTGTACCAAGTCCATGTAACATAGTGTATAAGTATGGTGTGCCCAGATGGACACCCATTTTTTCTATAACATAAGCCCCCTATAATATATCCCATACACACCACAAACATATAATGTGTATGGGCGGGCTTTCTTTGTTTCTTTCGTTTCTCTTTCCATGGGTAGAATGACAATTGACCATCATTAGCCACAGATTGTATAGGCTGCTACAACTTTCGTCCTGCAGTGCGAATCCTTAAGAAACAGCTTCTCTATCGTTTAAGGTCATTGTCCCACATTATCCGGGGACAGCCCCTGACATGATCCACATTCAGAGAAGATGACAACCCCTTTCAATGACATGCTAAAGGCTGATTCAAAAAACAAGAAGCCTTAAAAACGCGATGACTGCTTACTTGCTGCAATTTACCAGCAATTTTCTGGTACATTTCACTTAGATCTGCCAGATACATATCCTTCATCGCTTTTATCTGCAAGATGAATATGTAGTGTTAGGTTTCACTGCCACTCAGAAAAAGATTAACATGATTGAAAACTGAAGGTGCATCCGCTTTAGTAGTTTGATCTCAAAACAATGCAGATTAGATCGTTTGGCAACAAATGCATATTAAATGATGTGGCCTCCGAATAAACATACAAAAAATGCTTACGAAATGCAACTAAAACTCCTATATCATGCGATTAAAGATCATACAGAACCATATTTAATTCCTCCACTTACTCCCAAAATCCATCCTTCTAAGTATAGTTATAAGTTCCAATTCACGTGGTCGACTGGTCGTATGCTCTTTAAATATCCAACTTGCAAACCAAACCAGGTACATGCACTGATTGCGCTCGAAGTCTGGAGTCGACAGATTCAAACTGCATCGCCTTCAACAAGCGCATTTCGAGTTTCCAGAATTACACCAGCAATCACTTTCTGAAGACAGCACGTCAAGACCATAGAAAGCAACTTGTGTACCAGCCAACTAAGTTTATTGGCCTAAATCATTAATATCCATCTCACAACCATTTTTAGGGATCGAAGAGATGAAGGTAGGGTTAACACTTCTCGTCATCCTTAATCACCTGCCAACAATGTTCATAAAAAGCCACATTTATCTCTTCCTAAAAGGAGCTTCCAAGGTTGCATTAGCATCAGGACCAAGAAAACTAAACTCCAGCCAGTCTAATCTGGGACTTGAATGATCCTCCTCCTGAAACAATTGTTGGTAGAACCCAAAATGGCCTCCTGAATCTTTGTCTCATCTAAGAACTCTATGCCATCGACCATTATCGTCCAGATTTGACTTGACCTCTTATGCTGGGCAATTTTATGGAAGAATTTCGTGTTTCTATTCCCCGCTTCTAGCCAAAGATCTCTAGATGTTTTTAGGCAGCAGATCTCCTCCGACAAGAATAAACAATTAGCTTACTCAAACCAAGTTCACCTTCAAAAACATCAAGCTCATGGATGTCTGGCAAAACTCGAGCCAAACTCAACTTCACCCTTCCGACCACTTCCTCATTCCACTTCTGCAAGTCATTCTTCAGCAATTTAATTTGCTGACCAAGCAAAAGCTCGGAGTCCTTTTAAGTCATAACTCGCCCACCAAGCCCTAACCAACTCTAAAAACCCGATCCAAGAAGCCAAAAGTTAGTGAGGATTCACCTACGCCAAGACCTCCACTAAAGCAAAGGCACAGGATCAGATATCACTGACAAGCACGCCTGAGTAACATTGCTAAACCTATTTTCCAACTGTCCCGGAATCAAAACCTTATAAATCCTTGTAGAAGACAGATTCGTATAGAATCTTCATCCCAATGGTAGTACATAAAATTGAACTCCAGCATCTCCCGGGAGAATGAGTAACAAGTCTTTCTCTAGGAAGTCTAGCAACATTGAGGTCGCCGTCAATGGACCAAAGTCTACTCCATGTGTGAAACACCTCCTCCAGTCTAACTGTAATGTCCTATTCTCCCTAACTTTACCAAGGCCGTACATAAAAATATCCAAGAGAAGTCATCATTCACCATTTCAAAAAGACAAGAAGCCGAAAAAGAGCCGTTAACATCAACATTTGGAAAAGATACGTTTATCCCACATCACCAGAATACCAGACAAAGCCCTCACTGCTTCCACTGTGGCCCAATCATCCAATCCACCCCTTCCAACAGAGCGAAGAGTAACAGCCGACATAACCTCCATTTAGTTTCCCGTATGCACACCTGATTTGGTCTCCACCTCTTGAGTAGCATCTTAATTATCCTCTCTTCCTCCTACTATTCAGACCCCATACATTCAACGAAACACTCGGTAGATGCATGAATAATCAAAGTAGCAAAGAGAATCACCCTCCCCTAATGCCAATAATGGCTTCTCTCATCTTCCCATTCTTGTAATTAATAGTGCATCCTAACTTACAACTCCCTCTCCTCTTTAACATAAGCTTTTTTCTACGGATGAAAAGAACAATTGCCACCGCAGCTTTTCTCAATTTCCATTGACAGATTAAAACTCTCCTCTCACGACTGTCCCAAGATGCACCTCAAATTTGCCTAAGCTCTTGACTTGCTTTTGGACCCAGTTGGATAAAGGCAAAGCAGCATTCTCCTCCTTGAAATTTCCATAATCCATCTCTTGCTCTTCAATAAAAGGGTGTTTAATGTAGTTCCAGGGCTCAACAATCTCTGCAGCCACAAGGGGTAGCTCAGACGCATCCTCCTCTCCTCCTGACTTGAGGCCACACCATTATCACTCCAATCAACACTACGCACATCAGAGGAATTCCAAACAGCAAAACCTCCCACATAGACAGCATCTTCCTCTAGGAGAGAAGAAGCATCATCTTCCAGGAAGAACAAAGAGCCATAATGTATCCAGAAAGAATTTTTTAGGACAGAACTAGGCATCAAAACTTGGTTTTCCAGATAAAGAAGAGTAGAAACCGACCTGCACTTCATAGGGCAGCAGAACTCACCCACGCAGAAATGAAACTCTTATAACGAACCTCGATAAGAGCGCAACAGAAATATTTTCTCTCCGCAATATTTCCATCAACAAGCAAAAATCCCCCACATCAGTCTCCAATTTTACGCCAGATATCTTTGTCCCATCGATGAAGCGGCAACCCAACAGCACAGATCCAAACAGATGCAAGTCTAGAATTTCTCTTTCACAACCAACCAAAGGGTTCCAAAAGTCCAACAGCAAAGCCGCCCAATTCGCAACCCAACTTTTCTCAAACAAAACCCCCGTCGCCTCTGAGGGAGAAGGGAATACAAACAAGAACGAAACACCATCCAACTCAAATACGAGCACACCTCCAGCCATCTTCCCCGCTGGTCTACCCACGCTTGCATCTCTGCACACAACAGTGCTGAACCCCCATCATCCTCAAATCTACCAACTAAGTACGCTTCAAAATTCCAAATGACCTTGGCAAGACTCATCGTTCACTTCAAAATCGACCTATGAATCCCCTATGGAAGAGACACGGGAAGGAGCTAACTTTCGCCATTGAAGCAGCTGCAAGGAACAACTTCCGAGGAGTCAGTGAGGCACAGGTCTTGCTCCCGACGCACTCCTTTATCCTCTCAACCATTGACTTCCACACGTAACCAACATGGTCTGCCTGAATGTATACAAATCTGCTTGAAAACCTAACCAAGCTCTCCACCCAGACAAAATTCCCTTACCTATTCTCCAAAATTTTAAAGCCAACGTGCTACTTCTGCCCCATAACTTCTTGGAAAAACCCTTCGAGGAGCTAGCAGCCTCCTCCAGAAAATTGCAGAACCATGGGATATTTGCTCGCCATAGGCAAACCTCTCTAACAACATCTCTCCCTCTTTCAACAAGACGGATCAGCTGGCCGTCGTCAGATATGTCAAAGGTTTTCCATCCAAGCTGGAAGATGAGTTTCGGCTGCATACCCACGTTTGTCTTCAGCATGTATTATACTCCCCCGGGGAGAAGCTCCTTGAGAGTGAAGGAGTGGTGACTCCATAGAGGATGATGCGTAACCTCTTGGGTCATCATCATGAATCGCCTTCAAATATGGAGAGGAAGTGTAAAGCAGCCCAAAAAGCGGGAGGGTATGAGCATAGTCCGGAGTGACGGGGGACGAGAATGCAAGACAGCGAAACCAACTCAGCTAAAGCCTTAAGCTGTCACTTAAGGGGGTAACTTTTCCAAGAATTCATGGTTCACCATGTAGGCCAAATCTACTACCCTATTCTAACAAAGACTATCGCAATAACCCCAACCATTTTCTTCATTTCAAAGTAGAACAAGTGAGTTCTTTCTGAATGGAGTAATCATATTACCTTTTGATAAATCTCCTCTTGCAAATCTCCCCCACTGGCATTTCCTGTCTGGGCTGTGGAATCTAAAGAAGCTACAGAAGTACAAACATAAACTGCATTAGCACTCAGTCAAATGATTTCCAAAGGTGGAATAATTAAGCCTTTTGATATTTCAAGCTCATTAGAAAGATTTGCACGGCAAACAGGGAGTTACTAGGTCAGGTAGTTCATCTCAGTACACTTTCAGAGAAACAGTTTGAAGCGTATAATCTATGTATACGCGTGAAATAAAAGCTTTGATGTAGAAACCAAAAAACATGCATATCATGCCATCAGCAAAAAATTGGAAAACCCTATCAAGCAGGTAAATACTATAGTAACAGAACAAAAAAGAAAAAGTACTTCATAACTCCGGCCTTCCCACCCACACCAACGTCCAGCTCCCCCATACCTCAGGCTCCTTTTACAATCTTTGAAAATTCACAGCCAATGAATTATGTTTGAAGATAACTGATACTCATTTGAAGCTGGTATTGTCTGAAGCCTTCCAGATAAAAAGAATGTTTTGCTGATGCAAGGCGGCAGATTTAAAAGTTAAGCAGAAAAAAAAAAAATTCCTTTTCATCCAATTTCAGAGTAATGAAACAAAACAACATTTTCCTTGCCTACTAGATTCATTGGCCTCTAGATGGTTTTGTTCATCTGGCTCTGGGATTTACTATATCTTGTTGTCTTGTCTATATGCATGTGCATGAGATAGACAAAATCTGGTATTTGGTCACGAAGGTGCAAAGTGAACCATTAAGGGTGCCAGAATTTGCAGCAAAAGGTACTGTGATAAGTATTATGCTCAGAGTATGGTACATAACTAACATATAGAGGATCACAAAATCTGGTACTTGGGGCACGAAGGTGCAAAGTGAACCATTAAGGGTGCCAGAATTTGCACCAAAAGGTACCGTGATAAGTATTTATGCAATCAGTATGGTACACATAAATTTACAAAATTCATGAGCTCGAGAAGATGTGGAGCAACAAAGAGTAAGACAATGACTCAAATTTACTTAACTAAGTCACGTACTTGATGATGCCTCAGGGATGGCTCTTTGTGGTTGAAATAGCTGCTTCTGCTGATCAATCACATTCTGCTGCGGAAGCAACGTACCCGATGCTTGAATCCTTTGCTGCATATCTCGCTGAAGTGGATTTGGCTGTTGTTGCAGACCTACCTGCCCAGGCTGCGATTGCATGTGTGACATCATTTGCTGCTGCGATAGTGGTTGTGACTGTTGACCTTGGGTTGGCATCATAGTTGCCGTGCTCTGCTGAGTTTGCTGCTGCGCAGGAACTTTAGGTTGTGACTGTACCATGTGTACAGTGTGCTGATTAGTCAGCATGCTAGAATTAGTGGATTGAGTTCCAAGCAGTTGTTGCTGTTGCTGCTGGAGACCACTAACATTATTTTGAGGTCCCAACTGCTGCTGGTGCATATTTGGGAGGTTATTGTTTTGCTGGGCCATCAACTGCTGCTGCTGTAGATTGGAAAGGTTATTCTGCTGGCTCAGCAACCTTTGTTGCTGTTGCTGTTGTTGTTGCTGCTGCTGCATGTCAGGAATGCTATTTGGTTGACCCATAAGCTGGTTCTGTTGCATATTTGTTGCATTTGGCTGCTGTCCCATCAGATGTTGCTGATGCTGCTGAGTTGGCAATATAGGTTGCTGCTGCTGTTGATGAATAATGGGAGATTGTTGCTGCTGCCTCTGTTGCCTGAGAACTGATTGTGGGTGTTGTTGAAGTACTGGTTGTGATGATTGTTGAACCGGATTCTGCTGATTCTGTTGAACACTAGAGAGTTGAGATGATTGCATAACAGGTTGCTGAGAAGATTGCAATTGACTTTGCTGTAGCAAGTTCTGTTGCTGTTGCTGCTGCTGCTGCTGCTGCTGCTGTTGCTGCATTTGGGAATGCAGAAGGGAATGCGGGATATTTCCTTGTGGGAACTTCTGTTTCATGAGCTGTTGTTGTAACGGCTGCTGGTAAAGATAATGCTGCTGATTCTGTCCCTGGGGCTGTTGCTGTTGGGAAGCAACCTGTTGCTGCCTTCCCTGTAATTGCCTCTGAGAATTGGCAAACATATTGGCAGACACCCCTTGTCCCATTGTATTCCCTACAGAGTTGTGTGCAACCCCAGAGACGTTTTGCGTATTCTGCAAGTTCGAATTTGAGCCAACAACATTTTGCATAGTAGTTTGAGATAAACTGCTGACAGGAGGCAGAGAAGATGTTAAACCGGAAGAACCCGGCACTCCAGTTTGGGCAATGTTATTGTGCAGGTTCTGGGATATAAGTTGTTGATTAGTCGGAACTGACATAGGAAGCGGTTGCCCTTGGTTGTTAACCTGAGACATGCTCTGCGAGGCTATTCAAGAGATAAAAAATTATGTAATGGACAAGAGATAAGTGTATAATGCTCAAAAATATGAAAAAGAAAGTCCAACGCCAAATAAAAGAAAACTGTATCTGAAAGCAGGGGAATCAATAGAGTTCATTTTACATTTTGCTCTATTTTGAGTGTGTTCATGAGTTGGGTGGGGGTTGGGGGCTTGCAGGTCCTTTAGAACATTCAAAGTATGCAATCATGATTGTAGTGACAACGTTTTCCTGCCGAAGCATCTACAAGGAGAAACTATCTGACAGAATGTTTGGGCATTTACTATGTCAAGAGAATGCCACTTAGCACTATTAAATACTTTGGCAGCGATACTACTGCAATGCAAAAGTTCGCACTAAGTTTCAGATGGTTGGATCCACCAAGGCATTAGTGGACTTTGCAGACGCTAGGTAGAAGTTATTTTCCTCTGCAGGTCGGTTGCCTAGGATTTTGAAGAGATGAACAAGAGCAGCACACCTAAGGAACCCCCACTCCCCAACCCCACTTTTTCCTGCATATACTACGACAAAGGAACGGTTTAAAATAATGCCAGAATTTTCGGTCAGACTAACCTCTATAAATACCGAAATTCACCTCAATCAATGAGGTCATTTTACAAGGGAAAGGTGAGCTTATTAAGTAAATATATTTAGCCCTAAACACACAGATGAAGTCGGGATACTAGATAGAATCAGGTATACAGAAACTTCACATAAATACCTGGATCCAAGGAATTTTTGCTGTTACCGGCACTGTTGGACTGCCCAGCATTAGGGAGGGTGTTTGGAGATTTTGTCTCCATTGTCAGCATCTTCAAAGATATTTTCCTCAGATAATCAGACTGTAAACAATTTTTATTAAGAAAAGAAAAAATGGCATTTAGAGAAACTCAACCATGTTCCAGCACCGGCACAAGATGCAAAATATAGAACAATGTAGACAAAGGAGATATCAGCTGCAACATGCTGGTATAGAAGAGATATTTCAACGATGGATATGAGGTAAACCTGGCTTGTGGCAGCAGTATAAATCTTTTCCTCAAACCTCACAGCAATTTTCTTGAGTTCTTGTAATCCCTCTTGTCCACCGGAGAAGGGAAGATGCCTCTTCAAGGTCTCCATTCTATACATTAAACATTAAAAAGAATTGGTTGCTGCATATGCACAGACAGATAAAACATCCATAGTAACAAGACACGTACAAGCATAAGTAGACCAGTTCTTTTAAATTTTGGCAACGCAGACCACAGGTTATGTAACTAGAAAGACCACAAACAAAAATGTCCAGCCATGTGACTTGCAAGAGCTCCATTAACATGATTAGGGATTAGAGAACTGAATACTACATACAAGTAAGAAAATCTTGTCATTCTGTTCCCATAAATACCTCAATCTCCTCATAACGCGCAAAGAAAAAACCATAAGTAAGACGCCATTGAAAGGTAAAATATGTCCCCTAAACACATGTTCTCACCAAAATGTCAATCAACAAAGACGCTTCAATTATCGAGGCCGCTAATAGAATGATCACACGCTTTCATCACCAACGAATACCACAGTTACTGTATAAAATTGGACCTTTTTCTGAGCTAGATATCTGGCATTTCCCTCGGGAAGGGAAGTCGCTGACCAGCATGCCAAGATTGCTACCTCCTTGCAAGGAATCAGCGTGCTAACGGGCAAAGGAAATGACTTGTTTTCAAATGAAAATCAATAACAGCTTCAACTTAGGGAATTACTTCTCCAATTGTAGAAGAAGATGAAGACGCTAATAACTAGCACGTACAACAACCTAATACTAAAAAAATAATTTAAAACCCCGAAATCCCAATAATCAATTTGTACCGTCAATGAATTATCAAATTCTACAAAAAATATCCCAATGCCAATCGATTCCTTTTAAGCCTACCCAGGTGATCTACTTCATTCTCACCAACATTGGGAAATACTAGACATTAAGTATCAAAATGCCATAGAATGAGAAACCACAAGATATACAACTAGATACTTTAGATCCCTGAGTACCGCAAGTTCTGACATCATCAAAACAAACCAGGAAGAACATATGCATCAAGTAAGAGATAACTTCAGATTATGCAGGAATAAGAATAGAGATGAACCACATCTTTTCCAAGTTAACAAATTCCATGCAATTTCCGTTCTGTCTCTGTTTTCTTTTCGGATTCCGAGGATGAGCCGACCGATCGAGGAAGCATTGGTCGACCTAGATTTGGCTGGAATTCAATTTAACCTCCCATTCTGTACTCCACTCCTATTAATCCCAAACAACTTCAGACTCTAGATAACGAGTTCTATATCTTTCTTTTATCAAAGAAGTTGTAAATAAATGCTACTTTTACAAGCAATCCTCAAAACCACCTCCTCATCGCCAAATCAGCTGAATTAGTAAACATTATTTAAGAAATGTCCCACTCATCAATTTTTTCAAGTTAAAAACTGTTGATGTGCAAATTTTTCGTGGAACTTGGAACAAGGTGAAATTAGGGCATGCAGTAAAAAGATGTGTAACAGGATAATGGTGAAAGCTCACATCTTGTTGACAATCCTTTGGCGTGAATCTTGCTGCAGCTGATTCCTCCAATCACCGGCGTCCATGGCCACCGGTTCAACGCCCTGAGTTGTTGGCCTCCAGTTATTACCATCCATCACCTACAAAAAAGGGAACCAACAAAGCAAATTCCATAAAAAACGAACTAGAATTAACCAACAAATAAACGAAAAACCACATACCCACCTGATCTAATTTACAGAAAAACAAAAACCAGACAGAATCTATCTAGAGAAAGATGTATGCTTTGTACAGAACTCGTTTTTCAGTCTACTTCCTTTGAATGAAATTGCACACGCGAAGACACACAGTGCGCGTGTGTGTGTTTTAAATGTCAAATGCCTCTTTAGAAGGTAGTTGCATTGACAGAGTTAACGAAATTTAACATGGGGGAACTTTAATTACGTAAGTCGGCTTTAATCATGGGCCAACTGTCCGGTTACTGGGAGAATTTGGAGAGAGAGTGTTTTGGAGAAACCTAAGAGAGATTAGCGATGATTGATATGTAAGCTACCTAAACTTTTTGTCAAGTTTCACCTGATTTCCTTTATAAATAAATGTTTGAGCTTTTATACAAAAACAGTGTCCCTTTTCTATTACCACACTAACCACATAATTCAGAGCGAAAACAGAAAAATGTCGCTAAATAGTACTATGAAAAAAACCCTTTATAGAGACCGATTGAGGATGTTTTCGAAACCCGTTTCAGCTTTCGGTTTTTGTTTAAAATCAAAACAGCTTGAATTTTTTTTGATTGGTCACTGTTGGTGGTGGTGGTGGTTGTTATAGTTATCAATGGCTATGCTGATTGGTCACTGTTGGTGGTGGCGACTGTTAGTGGCTATGGTGGTCGGTGGTGCTGGCATGTTTACTGTTCGGGTATGTTGATCAGTGGTGGTGGCAGATCGGGGGTTAATGGTTGGCAGTGTTTGTAGTTTGTTATTCGGGGGTGTTGATCATTGGTGGTGGTGGCGGCAGCGGTCAATGGGTATGGTGGTTGGAAATGTTGGTGGCTTGGTGTTCTTGGGTGATATGTTGTTGGTGATGAAGATTAATGGGAAGAAAAGACATTGAATGCTTCCAACAAAAGTTGAAAGGCGGATTTAAAAAAAAAAACTGAAAATTCCAAAATGGAACTTTAAAAAACAACTCCATTTTAAAAACTGGTTTATAAACCTGAGGGGAAAAAAACTAAAACAGCTTGTCAAACACTAATTTTTTTTTTCAATTTTCAAAACTAAACAAAAAAATTATAAACAAAAGTTGTTTCAAACGCTAACTTAGTTGACAACTACGATCTTTCATTTTCAAATGTTGCTACGGCCTTCGACAAGTCACTTGAATTACCGGCTATTTTTTAATATTTTGTACGTTCCGATAAGAGAAACTAGGATTCTGTGTTATACAGTACATTTATTGTGACAGCTTCAAGTTTAGGTTTAGCAACAAAATATGGTCGCCAAAAATGTTTTGTCCTAATATATTATCGTGATTGCTAATATGTATAACGATAATTTTATAAAATATATTAGGCGACAGTTTTTATTTATACAGGAAAAGATCTTTATCCCGGGGAGAGGGTCAATTGACTCTCTCACAATCTTGGAAAAAGTCCTTTGGATATTGGGTATACTTCGACAATGGAATAAGGGCTACTTGACGCGCTAATGGAATTAATTCTTCGTCATTCTCAGGTTGCCTCGAAATATTTCTCTTCTTGAAATATAATTTTTTTTATCTCAAAGATATTTTATCTTCTTCAAACGTGAAAAACAATACTTGCAATTCCTTTCTTCTAGCCTTAGAGAGAAAGTATTGTTAGATTACCACTAACAATTTGACATCTAGACAAAATGATCGGTTGGTGGGGTAAGTATTCAGTTAGATATTAATCTTAACCATGGTTAGCAATCAAAAGAAAAATAAAAAACAAAATACATAGGCCACAACTGCAACCCTAATCTCCGTATTCTTCCAACAGTCGCCGCTCCACCCTCATCTCCCCCTCTCTCTCTCCACAGACACAAAAACACCATCTTGTGAGTTTCTCGATCACCACTTCCACACGAGATTGCTGAATCTGAAGCAGTCTGCTCTAACAAGATGAACACAATACTTGAAGTCTCGGATTTCATCCAAAACGCTGGATCGGAGTGGGTATCGAGTTTCCACCGCCATAGCTATGGTTTATCAAATATTCTCGCTTGACAAGCGCATCAACGGACTGGTGTTCCAGAAGAAGTAGCATTTACGGCCAGATGTGATGTATTCCATGATGGAACTTCCATCATTCTTCAAGCACACACAAAACACTGACATCAAATAAATTGAAACTCATCTTGGAGTTCCTCTTTTTTCGTACTTCTGTGCAAGCAATTTGAACCATTGTTTTCTCCTAGACTTGTATAAAGAAGAAAGTATAAGGCAACTATTTGTTTACAAGCTTACAACTTAAGATTCAATGGAAGTGATTCCGAGGGAACTGATAATTCACGTTCAGATTGCTACGCCTTAGTCCACCAATCTTAATCTAAATATATTGTGGGGAATATCACACCGATTATACTCACAACACTGTTACTAGAACAAAGTTCCTCTTTCTGGGCGTTAGGACTTCCAATTTCTTCCTATTTCTTAAGGCCTTCTGTTTTGCTAATGTCAATAAGTTCAATCAAATCTGTCTTGCCTCCATGCTAATACTAATAAAAAGAGTGTCTGATTCCTAACTTAGTAAGAACAAGGAGGTAAAGGTGAGGCCAAAGTTTTATACCCCAACAGTTCGAGTATAACCTTTTTGAAGAAATTAGTGTGGAGCACGTGCGTTGCACGAGGATGTGGTCGAGAGTAATTTTTTAGGTGGTATAATTCAATTATGTTTTTTTACTTGTTTTAGAAGAAAAGTATATTTGATGTTCACAATTATAATCAGTTCA
>JAVXUO010002391.1:0-52935 GCA_033065855.1 Escallonia rubra | reverse complement strand
CAGAATTTCAGATTTCAAAAGATCCAAAAAATTAGCATTGACACGTAAGATTTATATTATAACTATTGCCGAAAATAAAAGAGGTGGGAATTGCCATATAATACTTCTTTTCTCCAAAATTTTAAGAAAATTACAGGTAGAATGTTTTTTGGGAGGGAAGCATTCTGGTTCCTTTTCACAAACTCCTACATATTCTTTGAACATATATATGACTCTAACTATGTGGTGGAAGATATTGCGTTCTAGATGTATATTTGGAAAAGAGGAAGTCCTTTGATTCAAAAGGCAAAAAAAAAAAGAGAGAAAGAACAAAACATTTCATCCCTCCCATAATATTTATTTAACCATTGAAATTCATGAATCCCAAACTTCTTTCCCCTTCTATAATAAGGGATTTCTTTGGTAAATTAAAATTTAAGTGCAGAAATCTTAAGCGTTGATTTTGTCAAACTGAAACTCAAGGACTAAATTTTTACCACTGACAAATGAGAACACATGTATGAAATTTGTTCCATTTTACAAATTTACTTATTATACATGTAATGTTTGTTTTTTGTAATCTTTTTATTGCTGAGATCACGTATAGTAGCTGATATAAAGTCTTTTCTTCCTTCATTCAAAGCCAAGGACTATAACACTCTCTTACAAAAAAATAATGACAACAACAAGAATAATAATAGACGGTTGCATGAACGTTGGTCCTAGCCTGGTTTATTACTTTGAGAACAACCACCTTTTCCCGCATAATTTCAAAAACCCTATTGACCCCCCTCTGGGTTGTTTTATTGGTTTCACATAGTTACTGGCTATCCTACACAACAACATGATTACTGCCGTTTTAATAGATTGTGACGTGATTGTCTTCTCAAGTCCTAGAATCCTACTTACTCTATGTCATCTCCAGCTCGTTAAGCTAGCCAATTGACCGTGAAGCAAAATTCATCGTTCCTACGAGTGTTAGAGAAAAATAAGAAATATCATCTCCTGTATCGAAATATAACTACCGATAAAAGGGTATTATAATTAAAATATCGATGTTTATATGAACAAAGCATACAATTTTTTCACCTAAGAATTTCATCAGATGGCTAAAATGCATAAGTAGAAATCATAATGGTGGGTGAAAGTGCTATTTACCAAGTAGATTGTGGAAACTAAAGCTAAACTATGGCCAAAGGAACCAATCGATGCATATTCAAAATGCTCAATTAAAAACAAAGGCAACAATTTAATCAACCTGAACAAAGGCATTGAACATGTGTCACTGCTAGAGATATTATGATGATTACCAAACAAGAGTGTGCAGGGGAATATAAAACTCGATTTGACATGTTGTCATCGTACTAGTCATCCGCAAGTCTGAAAAATAAAAACAAAGTATATGTTCGAAAAAAAAAATCAAATTCATTTTACATGTGTATTGTTTCTGTCTATCTGGAAACTCCTCGCTAAATCATTCTCGCTGTAGATCCGAACCTACTTTTTTAAAAATCCTTAAAAAATGAGCTTTCTTTTTATAAGGACTAAAATCACTTATTTTGGCTTTTTTTGTTTTTTCTCTTTCTTTGGGGGAAGGTGAAGGTCAAACCTGAATTCTTATTTTTATTAACATGCTAAACTCGAGGAAAGAGTATGCATATTCATGTCACTCCTTGGATTGAGTCAATAGCAACACTGGAGTGACATGAATTTTTGTGTGCGCGCGCGCATGCATATATGTATATGTGTGTGTGTGTGTGTGTGTGTGTGTGTGTGTATATATATATATATATAGAGCTGATCCTTTGCCCGTGCTGCGAGCTTAAGCTAAGTAGCCATTGTGATCCGGCAGGGATCTGATAACTTTTTTCTTTTTCATTTTTTATAATTTTCCCTCTGTCCGCCCAATTATGGGACAGACGTCCGCATGGACGGTAAATCAGCGTCCGACCCATAATGGGATGGAAGACGAAGTTCACTTTAAAAACAACGGGGATCCAGGCCACCAATGTCTACAACGTAGATGGCCTGACTAAGCTGCAAGCGCTATATTTTAACAGTATGTGTGCGCACATGTATGGTGGGTGGGTGAGTGTGTGGAGAGATATACATAGGCATATCCCTCGAACTACATATGAAAGAAAATCATAAGACGTACAAAGCAAACGGTTCAAGGTGTAATAGGTGATGCTTTTATACCGCACGACCAAATCAACATGCAATAAAACACACCTAATAGATGAGGTGCCCAATAATGGCAGCAAAAAGATACTAGTGCATGAAGTTGAATTTTGTGAAATATCTCATTCGAATAATTTATTGTCGTGCAGAAGAAAGATTATAAGATTGCACCCAAAAAAAAAAAAAAGAAGAAGAAGAAAAATCGCATGGGAGGTGGTTGGTTACTCTAGCTAACTGAAATCTCGGGGAGCGAATTTAATGTTGGGAAAATAGCTTTGTGTGTAGTTGTGCAGAAAACAATTTCGAAAATATACTAACATGCAAATGTTAACGTTCCAAAAACAGCAGTAACGAAAGCAAGAAAATAATATGTAATAACTCACAGCAAAATTACAGAACAGCAAATGGAAGGCCAAGGCGTGAATTTGATTCACTGTCCTTAAGACATATTCGTCCCGCAACGGTGCTGACGGCTCTTGACGACAGTCTCCCAGGATACAACGGGTACGTCTGAAAATAGGAGCACTCCAAATTTTCAGACCCGTCGAACCAAACAATGGCAGAACTCTTTCTTTTTTGGGCACAAAAAAAATGGACAGAATAGCAGAAAGAAAATTTTCGGGATTAAAAATTAATTAACTTCTGTAATTGACTCGTTTTTATACACAGAGTATTCACTGGGGGGTGCAACTCTTCACAGAAAAAACTGCAAGCTGGAAAGGTCACAACTTTTCGGAAAAGAAAATAAAGCCCAAGCCACGGACCGGACCAGGACGGGCGGCGGGCGCATGTAGTGGACATTGGGTCAACCTAGGTCGTCCCTCCTTACAAAACATGGGTACCTCCAAGGGCCCAACCCTTAGCTCAAGGCTAAGTCTTATAAGGAGACAACATTGACTTTAATTCTTCAATGTGGGATTCTCTTTTCCCTTCAAGTTGAACTACCAACCTCAACTTCAATTTTCTCATTCACCTCTCATTTGTTTTAAACATGTGAATATACCATGATCATCTATTCAAATAGATGAACATGAATCAATTTGTTCCTAACCAAAATATGGTTTGGAATCCATTTAAAAATTGAGTCAAAGTTGCTTCTCCACAATGGGTTTAAAACCCAATTCCAACAATTAATTCAAACATAAGACTTGACTAAAGCAAAGAAAAAATTGAATTATGAAGTGTGTATGGAAATAGTAATCGTAAATAGACAAATCAAGCAAACATTGTGAAAAAGAACCGTAGAGATTGGTGAACACGATAAAACTTGGGTTGGCATTGGTCGGGTGGCATTGTAAGCTGACCCACCCCGACCGACAATAGGAATCTTTTGTTTTTGGCACTTTTTTAGGCATTAGAACATAATGTATACCAAAACAGTCTATTTTCATGATTTTTCATATTGATATTACTACATTGGTAATGGACGCAAATGAGGCCTATTATTATTTGAAATCATCATTGAAATTAACCAATAGCCCAAGATACACGGAGAAGTCAAAAGTTAGAAAAAGGTCAACAAGATTAGGAAAAATATTAGGGCAAATCCCAATAGCCCAAGATACACAGTCATCTGATGAAGCTGCTGCATCTGGTTCGCTTGCAACTGTGCAGGCTGCTGCAGCTGCTGCAGTAGCTGTTGCTTCTGAATGAAGTGCTGCTGCATTTGCCGTTGTTGATACTGTAGCTTAAATTGCTGATTCTGCAGCATCTATTCCTGCTGTTTTAAATGCTGGTGCTGAGCCATATTCGAATTTGACTGAAGGGGATTAAGGGTTGGCTGCAGTCTATTCATCCCACCTTGTGACGACAAGGGATTCAAATTTACCTGTTGGGGACCACTCACAGGATCTTGTTGCAGAGATCCAACAGCAACCTGCTGCAACGTATTCAATGCGTTATTCTGTCCTGGATCTAAAGTGGAACTGGGCAGTAGTGAATTCATCATGCTCTGCTGTGCATTTGAAACCCCCAACAACGGAGATAAAGAATTATGCTGCAAACTGTTCATAGTATTCTGCTGCATTGTTGCCACAGAACCCTGTAGGTTCATTGATTGCATCTGGGGATTCATTTGACTATCATGGTTTTGCATTTGAGTCATTTGAGGTTGTGGCTGTTGCATGGAGTGCATACTAAGTGCTTGCCCTTGCTGCATCGAGGAAACAGGCTTTCGGGGCCTATTTGAATGAAGAAAATTGGTAATTTGCTTCTCGTAGGCACCCAACTTGTCCTTGAAACCAGGTATTACACTGCTCTTGGGAACTTGTAAGAAAGTTATGAGGCGCTCCAACATAGTCTTAAATATTTTAAGCTTCTCAAGTTGCTCGTTCTTTGGTTGCTGAGGAAGAGAATCATGCTGGAAATCAACAGATGCATCAGTGTAAAAGTAAAAAAAAATCAGAAGAAGAAATAAATAATAGCAAAACTATTTATCCAAAAGAAACATGAAGGAGTATTAGCAAAATGCACCAAAACTAATGCAAATACAAGCTATGTTACATCGACTCTTTAAAATGCGCAAAGTATCCGTGTCAGACACTCGGACACTTTGGACATGGGTATGGGATAGAAATAACTAAGAAACAAGAATATCATAGAAATATTTCGCCGTGTCCCCTTGTCTTAAGGTTATGAAAAATAGACGAATTCGACACTTGTACATGTATCCGACTCGTATCAAGTCCATGTAACATGGTGTATAAGTATGGTGTGCCCAGATGGACACCCATTTTTGCTAAAACATATAAACCCCCTATAATGTATCCTATACACACACAAACATATAACGTGTATGGGCGGGCTTTCTTTGTTTCTTTCATTTCTCTTTCCATGGGTACAAAGACAATTGACCATCATTAGCCACAGATTTTATAGGCTGCTACAACTTTTGTCCTGCAGTGCGAATCCGCTTAAGAAGCAGCTTCTCTATCATTTAAGGTCATTGTCCCACATTATCCGGGGACAGCCCCTGACACGACCCACATTCAAAGAAGATGACATCCCCTTTCAATGACATGCTAAAGGCTGATTCAAAAAACATGAAGCCATAAAAAACGTGATGACTGCTTACTTGCTGCAATTTACCAGCAATTTTCTGGTACATTTCACTTAGATCTGCCAGATACATATCCTTCATGGCTTTTATCTACAAGATAAATGTGACTAGTGTTAGGTTTCATTGCCACTAATTTAACATCATTGAAAACTGAAGGTGTATCCTCTTTAGTAGTTTGATCTCAAAAAAATGCAGATTAGATCGTTTGGCAACAAATGCATATTAAATGATGTGGCCTCCGAATAAACATACAACAAATGCTTACATAATGCAACTAAAACTCCTATATCATGCGATTAAAGATCATGAAGAACCATATTTAATTTCTCCACTTACTCCCAAAACCCATCATTCTAAGCAAGTATAGTTATAGTTATAAGTTCTAATTCACGTGGTCGACTGGTCGTATGCTCTTTAAATATCCAACTTGTAAACCAAACCAGGTGCATGCACTGATTGCGCTCTAAGTCTGGAGCCGATGGATTCAAACTGCATCGCCTTCAACAAGCGCATTTTGAGTTTCCAGAATTACAGCAGTAATCACTTTCTGAAGACGGCACGTCAAGACCTTAGAAAGCAACTTGTGTACCTGCCAACTAAGTTTATTCCTTAATATCCGTTGCACAACCCTTTTTAGGTATCGAACAGATGAAGGTAGGGTTAACAATTCTCGTCATCCTTAATCACCTGCCAACAATGTTCATAAAAAGCCACATTTATCTCCTCCTCCTCAAAAGGAGCTTCCAAGGTTGCATTAGCATCAGGACCAAGAAAACTAACAGCCAGTCTAATCTGGGACTTGACAGATTCTCCTCCTGAAATAATTGCTGGTAGAACCCAAAATGGCCTCCTGAATCTTTGTCTCATCTAAGAACTCTATGCCATTGACCATTATCGTCCAAATTTGACTTGACCTCTTATGCTTGCAATCTTATGGAAGAATTTCGTGTTTCTATTCCCCGCTTCCAGCCAAAGATCTCTAGATGTTTTAAGGCAGCAGATCTCCTCCGACAAGAATAGACAATTAGCTTACTCAAACCACGTTCACCTTCAAAAACATCAAGCTCATGGATGTAAGCCAAAACTCGAGCCAAGCTCAACTTCACCCTTCCGACCACTTCCGCATTCCACTTCTGCAAGTCATTCTTCAGCAATTTAATTTGCTGGCCAAGCAAAAGCTCGGAGTCCTTTTAAGTCATAACTCGCCCACCAAGCCCTAACCAACTCTAAAAACCCGACGCAAGAAGCCAAAAGTTCTCATATCTTAGTGAGGATTCGCCTACGCCAAGACCTCCACTAAAGCAAAGGCATGGGATCAGATATCACCGACAAGCACGCCTGAGTAACATTGCTAAACCTATTTTCCAACTGTTCCGGAATCAAAACTTTATAAATCCTTGTACAAGACAGATTCGTATAGAATCTTCATCCCAATGGTAGTATATAAAATTGAACTCCAGCATCTCCCGAGAGAATGAGTAACAAGTCTTTCTCTAGGAAGTCTAGCAACATTGAGGTCGCCACCAATACACACCAGTCTACTCCATGTGTGAAACCCCTCATCCACTCCAACTGTGATGTCATATTGTCACTAACTTTACCAGGGCCGTACACAAAAATATCCAAGAGAAGTAATCATCCACCATTTCAAAAAGACAAGAAGCCGAAAAAGAGCCGTTAACATCAACATTTGGAAAAGATACGTTTATCCCACATCACCAGAACACCAGACAAAGCCCTCACTGCTTCCACTGTGGCCCAATCATCCAATCCACCCCTTCCAACAGAGCGAAGAGTAACAGCCGACATAACCTCCATTTAGTTTCCCGTATGCACACCTGATTCGATCTCCACCTCTTGAGTAGCATCTTAATTTTCCTCTCTTCTTCCTACTATTCAGACCCCATACATTCAACGAAACACTCGGTAGATGCATGAATAATCAAAGTAGCAAAGAGAATCACCCTCCCTAATGCCAACAATTGCCTTCCCTCATCATCCCATTCTTGTAATTAATAGTGCATCTTGACTTACAACTCCCTCTCCTTTTTAACAAAAGCTTTTTTCTACGGATGAAAAGAACCATTGCCACTGCAGCTTTTCTCAATTTCCATTGACAAGATTAACAACTCTACTCTCACGACTCTCCCAAGATGCACCTCAAATTTGCCTAAGCTCTTGACTTCCTTTTGGATCCAGTTGGATAAAGACAAAACATCATTCTCCTCCTTGAAATTTCCATAATCCATCTCTTGCTCTTCAATAGAAGGGTGTTTAATGTAGTTCCAGGACTCAACAATCTCCGCAGCCACAAGGGGTAGCTCAAATGCATCCTCCTATCCTCCTGACTTGAGGCCACACCATTATCACTCCAATCAACACTACGCACATCAGAGGAATCCCAAACAGCAAAACCTCCCACATAGACAGCATCTTCCTCTAAGGAGAGAAGAAGCATCGCCTTCCTGGAAGAATAAAGAGCCATAGTGTATCCAGAAAGATTTTGTTAGGACAGAACTAGGCATCAAAACTTGGTTTTCGAGATAAAGAAGACTAGAAACCGACCTGCAATTCATAGGGCAGCAGAACTCACCCACGCAAAAATGAAACTCTCATAATGAACCTCGATAAGAGCCGAACATAAATTTTTTCTGTCCGCTATATTTCTATCAACAAGCAAAAATCCCCCACATCAGTCTCCAATTTTACGCCAGATATCTTTGTCCCATCGATGAAGCGGCAACCCAGCAGAACAGATCCAAACAGATGCAAGTCTAGAATTTCTCTTTCACAACCAACCAAAGGGTTCCAAAAGTCCAACAGCAAAGCCGCCCAATTCGCAACCCAACTATTCTCAAACAGAACCTCCGTCGCCTCTGAGGGAGAAGGGAATACAAATAAGAACGAAACACCATCCAACTCAAAACGAGCACAACTCCAGCCATCTTCCCCGCTGGTCTACCCACGCTTGCATCTCTGCACACAACGGTGCTGAACCCGTCATCCTCAACTCAACTAACTAAGCACGCTTCAAAATTCCAAACGACCTTCGCAAGACTCATCGTTCACTTCAAAATCGACCTATGAATCCCCTATGGAAGAGACACTGGAAGGAGATAACTTTGGCCATTGAAGCAGCTGCAAGGAACAACTTCCGAGGAGTCAGTGAGGCACAGGGCTAGCTCCCGATGCACTCCCTGGTCCTCTCAACCATTGACTTCCACACGTGACCACCATGGTTTGCCTGAATGTATACAAATCTGCTTGAAAACCTAACCAAGCTCTCCACCCACAAAAATTTGCCTTCCCTATTCTCCAAAATTTTAAAGCCAAAGTGCTACTTCTGCCATAGAACTTCATGGAGAAACCCTTCGAGGAGCTAGCAGCCTCCTCCAGAAAATTGCAGAACCATGGGATATTTGCTCGCCATAGGCAAACCTCTCTAACGACATCTCTCCCTCTTTCAACAAGACGGATCAGCTAGCCGTCGTCAGATACGTCAAAGGTCTTCCATCCAAGCTGGAAGATGAGTTTTGGCTGCATACCCACTTTTGTCTTCAGCATGTATTATAATTCCCCGGGGAGAAGGAGAATGCAAGACAGTGGAACCAACTCTGCTAACGCCTTAAGCCGTCACTTAAAGGGGTTACTTTTCCTAGAATTCATGGTTCGCCATGTAGGCCAAATCTACTATCCTATTCTCACAAAGACTATCGTAATAACCCCAACCATTTTCTTCATTTCAAAGTAGAACAAGTGAGTTCTTTCTGAATGGAGAAATCATATTACCTTTTGATAAATCTCCTCTTGCAAATCTCCCCCACTGGCATTTCCTGTCTGGGCTGTGGAATCTAAAGAAGCTACAGAAGTACAAACATAAACAGCATTAGCACTCAGTCAAATGATTTCCAAAGGTGGAATAATTGAGCCTTTTGATATCTCAAGCTCATCAGAAAGATTTGCACGGCAAACAGGCAGTTGCTAGGTCAGGTAGTTCATCTCAGTACACTTTCAGAGAAACAGTTTGAAGCGTATAATCTATGTATACGCGTGAAATATAAGCTTTGACGTAGAAACCAAAAAACATGCATATCATGCCATCAGCCAAAAAATTGGAAAACCCTATCAAGCAGGTAAATACTGTAGTAACAGAACAAAAAAGAAAAAGTACTTCATAACTCCGGCCTTCCCACCCACACCAATGTCCAGCTCCCCCATAACCTCAGGCTCCTTTTACAATCTTTGAAAATTCACAGCCAATGAAATATGTTTGAAATAACTGATACTCATTTGAAGCTAGTATTGTCTGAAGCCTTCCAGCCAGATAAAAAAGAATGTTTTGCTGATGCAAGGCAGCAGATTTAAAAGTTAAGCAGAAAAATAAAAAACTTTTTCGTTTCCATCCAACTTCAGAGTAATGAAACAAAATAACCTTTTCCTTGCCTATTAGATTCAGTTGGCCTCTAGATGGTTTTGTTCATCTGGCTCTGGGATTTACTATGTCTTGCTGTCTTGTCTATATGCATGTGCGTGAGATAGACAAAATCTGGGTTTTGGTCACGAAGGTGCAAAGTGAACCATTAAGGGTGCCAGAATTTGCAGCAAAAGGTACCGTGATAAGTATTTATGCTATCAGTATGGTACATAACTATGTATAGAGGATTACAAAATCTGGTATTTGGGGCACGAAGGTGCAAAGTGAACCATTAAGGGTGCCAGAATTTGCAGCAAAAGGTACCGTGATAAGTATTTACGCAATCAGTATGGTACACATAAAATTACGAAATTCATGAGCTCAAAAAGATGTGGAGCACCAAAGATTAAGACAATGACTCACATTTACTTAACTAAGTCACGTACCTGATGATGCCTCAGGAATGGCTCTTTGTGGTTGAAAGAGCTGCTTCTGCTGATCAATCACATTCTGCTGCGGAAGCAACGTACCGGATGCTTGAATCCTTTGCTGCATATCTCGCTGAAGTGGATTTGGCTGTTGTTGCAGACCTACCTGCCCAGGCTGTGATTGCACGTGTGACATCATTTGCTGCTGCGATAGTGGTTGTGACTGTTGACCTTGGATTGGCATCATAGTTGCCGTGCTCTGCTGAGTTTGTTGCTGCACAGGAACTTTAGGTTGTGACTGTACCATGTGTACAGTGTGCTGATTAGTCAGCATGCTAGAATTAGTGGATTGAGTTCCAAGCAGTTGTTGCTGTTGCTCCTGGAGACCATTAACATCATTTTGAGGTCCCAACTGCTGCTGGTGCATATTTGGGAGGTTATTGTTTTGCTGGGCCATCAACTGCTGCTGCTGTAGATTGGAAAGCTTATTCTGCTGGCTCAGCAACCTCTGTTGCTGTTGCTGAATGTCAGGAATGCTATTAGGTTGCCCCATAAGCTGGTTCTGTTGCATATTTGTTGCATTTGGCAGCTGTCCCATCAGATGCTGCTGATGCTGCTGAGTTGGCAATATAGGTTGCTGCTGCTGTTGATGAATAATGGGAGATTGTTGCTGCTGCCTCTGTTGCCTGAGAACTGATTGTGGGTGTTGTTGAAGTACTGGTTGTGATGATTGTTCAACCGGATTCTGCTGATTCTGTTGAACGTTAGAAAGTTGAGATGATTGCATGACAGGTTGCTGAGAAGATTGCAATTGACTTTGCTGTAGCAAGTTCTGTTGTTGTTGTTGCTGCTGCTGCTGTTGCTGCATTTGGGACTGCAGAAGGGAATGCGGGATATTTCCTTGTGGGAACTTCGGTTTCATGAGCTGCTGTTGTAACGGCTGCTGGTAAAGATAATGCTGCTGATTCTGTCCCTGGGGCTGTTGCTGCCACGTCTGAGAATTGGCAAACATATTGGCAGGCACCCCTGGTCCCATTGTATTCTCTACAGAGTTGTGTGCAACCCCAGAGATGTTTTGCGTATTCTGCAAGTTCGAATTTGAGCCAACAACATTTTGCATAGTAGTTTGAGATAAACTGCTGACAGGAGGCAGAGAAGATGTTAAACCGGAAGAACCCGGCACTCCAGTTTGGGCAATGTTATTGTGCAGGTTCTGGGATAATAGCTGTTGATTAGCCGGAACTGATATAGGAAGCCGTTGCCCTTGGTTGTTAACCTGAGACATGCTCTGCGAGGTTGTTCAAGAGATAAAAAATTATGTAGTGGACAAGAGATAAGTGTATAATGCTCAAAAAATATTAAAAAGAAAGTCGAACGCCAAATAAAAGAAAACTGTATCTGAAAGCAGGGGAATCAATTGAGTTCATTTTACATTTTGCTCTATTTTGAGTAGGCCTGGCAGAATGGGTGGGTGAGTTGGGTTTGGATTTGAGTCAAATGGATTTGGGTAAAATGGGTGACTGACCCATTTAGACCCATTTATATATGGGTTAATTGGGTCAATCTTTAAATGGGTTGGTTTAACCCATTATTCCAACATGACCCATTTACTAAGATCCAACCCAATTTGACAATTTCTCACTCGACCCAGCAACTGGACTGACCCAATTTTGACCCGACCGTTGACTTTTGACCCGACTCGTTGACTTTGCCTTTTCGGCAGTTGACTTTTTGACTTTAATATTTCAATTTTTTTCCTTAGAAATGATGATAATATTGTCATAATAAATTGTACGTCTACACTTCTAATAATAATTTACGCACTCATCTTTTCTTTTTTAGTTTAAACTTGAGAATGCTAGAGGGTAGGGGAGGAACCGCTTTCTTTACATGGGTACACGAGTAGACAAACTACTTTCTATAAAAAAATAAAATATAATATTGTGGTTACAACCAAATCGAAAGTGTTACGCACTCATCTCTAATGATTAGATCTTTAAAAAAGACATAAACATAATAGAAACAAAAAAAAAATGAAGAAGAAGGCGTGAAACAAAAGGAAGAGTTCAAACTTTGTCCTATAAATGCGGCCTATTATACTCAGGCAATCACATTTGAAGCACCTTCACTTTCCAAAACCAACAAGTGTGAGAAGTCTTCGGTGAGAACCCCCTCCTCGTCGGCATCATGTAAACCTTTAAAAATAAGTAGACAGTTAATTAGAAAGCAAAACAAAAGAGGGAAAAAAGCCTAAATCTGCGTATAACATGTGAACAACTCCCCCAAAAAAAAAAAAAACAATTAAAAAGATAAACGACAAATTTAAGGTTTACCTGACAAGTCACATAGCCAGTCGTGCATGTACACTAAGACTTCAACAGTTTTTGGAACAAGTAAAGCACGATATTTGCCGATGATTTGATTTCACATACTAAAAGCAGATTCTGAGGCAACACTAGTAATAGGAACACTAAATGTTGAACTAACACCAATAGATGAACCACTATTACCCGCCTCGTACTCCTTCTTACATTTCAAACACCTTCCCTTTTCTTTTCCATCCTTTTGAAAATGCTCAAAATATTCCCAAGCAAGAGATGTAAGCTTCCTTTTAACACCAAATGTTGAACTAACACCAATAGATGAACTTTCATCCATCTCCATACCCATATCGATTCCTCAAGCAAACTCAAATACTCACCAAATGTTTACCTAGAGTCATAAATAACAAGAAATAACAATCTAATTAAAATGGAGGTTGCACCAAGGCATGGACCTGTAGTGTATGGACTGCACCTTGAAGATCACCTAAATTACTAGACTCGGTTGTTTACGTAACTGGGAAGACACAAAAGCAGAAAACAAAAAGGCAAAGCAAACAAAAACCATCGAACAACAGAAAAAAGTAAGCAAGAACTTGTATCTACACCAAGTCATAAAAAATAACCACAACATAACTCTCAGCATTGGCTATCATTCATGATTTCCATTTTAATTCCCATGAGCATGACATCATTTTGAAACATAACAGTAACATGGATTTGGATACGATTAAAGGGTAAATGTAAGCTCGAAACTATAGTTGCTGAACAAACAGTGTTATCTGTGGTGCATCAATTGTATGTGGTAACACCCGAATTTGCTTTGCCTGTAATGTGTCAAGAGAAGGCATTGCTGCGAAGCGCAACAGTGAAGGATAGCGTGAAGCAGAGCTGAATCTTTCAGAAAAACACAAATACAGAACATTCTGTTTACGCACACGAGTACTTTACAACTTCAAGAATTAAACAGATGTTTGGCTGAAGGATTAATTTTTTCTTCCTTATTAATCCTCGCACTGCCTACGAGTTTTATAGCTCAGAATTTGCTGAAGTGTCAGAGGTCTTAGCATGGAAGAACTAGGTCCAACCAAGGTCAAAAGGTTCTGATGCAAAATGGGATTACTCGAACAACATAGAATAGGGAATGCTCGCTGGCCGCCATTTGATCAGCCAAAAGGCCACAAGTTTTCTGTCATCTTCATCGTGTGACGACTCGACTATCATTGTTATTGACAAGGAAGGTAATGGTGAGCTCGATATAAAGATCCAAACAGTTACCAGCTCTATTAAGCATTCAATCATTATCTGCTAGAAGTACTTTCTAAAAGGGGAAGCCTTATGATGGAAGAATCCTTATTCCAGTCAACCTACTGAAGTGCAAAGCATGGCATTTTCAGAGTGGAAAGTGATTCCTATTTATCACAGTGCTGCCCCCTGGAACTCACTACAGCTTTGCGGGGCCAAAAGGCACAGTGAGCTCGTCGTGTGTCAACGGCAAGAGTTGTCGTCGCCGTGTCGACAGTGAGCTCGTGTGGACGAATGAAGAGAGAGAATGGGACAGATTAATGTGGGTGATGGGTAACCCATTTGTAACCCATATAAATTAGTGGGTTAATGGGTTACAAGATTTTGACCCATTTGACCCAATTATTTAAATGGGTGATTTTGGGTCATTTTTAAATGGGTGGGTTTGGGTGACAATTGCCACCCCTAATTTTGAGGGTGTTTATGAGTTGGGGGCTTGCAGGTCCTTTAGAACATTCCAAGTATGCAATCATGATTGTAGTGACAACGTTTTCCTGCCGAAGCATCTACAAGGAGAAACTATAAAAGTTGTCTGACAGAATGTTTTGGCGTTTACAATGTCAAGAGAATGCCACTTAGCACTATTAAGAGCTTTGGCAGCAATACTACTGCAATACGAAAGTTCGCACTAAGTTTCAGATGGTTGGATCCACCAAGGCATTAGTGGACTTTGCAGACGCTAGGTAGAAGTTATTTTCCTCTGCAGGTCGGTTGCCTAGGATTTTGAAGAGATGAACAAGAGCAGCACACCTAATGAACCCCCACTCCCCAACCCCACTTTTTCCTGCATATACTACGGCAAAGGAACGGTTTAAAATAATGCCATAATTTTCGGTCAGACTAACCTCTATAAATACCGAAATTCACCTCAATCAATGAGGTCATTTTACAAGGGAAAGGTGAACTTATTAAGTAAATATATTTAGCCCTAAACACACAGATGAAGTCGGGACACTAGATAGAATCAGGTATACAGAAACTTCACATAAATACCTGGATCCAAGGAATTTTTGCTGTTACCGGCACTGTTGGACTGCCCAGCATTGGAGAGGGTGTTTGGAGATTTTGTCTCCATTGTCAGCATCTTCAAAGATATTTTCTTCAGATAATCAGACTGTAAACAATTTTTATTAAGAAAAGAAAAAATGGCATTTAGAGAAACTCAACCATGTTCCAGCACCGGCACAAGATGCAAAATATAGAACAATGTAGACAAAGGAGATATTAGCTGCAACATGCTGGTATAGAAGAGACATTTCAACGATGGATATGAGGTAAACCTGGCTTGTGGCAGCAGTATAAATCTTTTCCTCAAACCTCACAGCAATTTTCTGGAGTTCTTGTCCACCAGAGAAGGAAAGATGCCTCTTCAAGGTCTCCGTTCTATACATTAAACATTAAAAAGAATTGGTTGTTGCATATGCACAGACAGAGAAAACATCCATAGTAACAAGACACGTACAAGCATAAGTAGACCAGTTATATTAAATTTTGGCAACGCAGACCACAGGATATGTAACTAGAAAGACCACAAACAAAAATGTCCAGCCATGTGACTTGCAAGGGCTCCATTAACATAATTAGGGATTAGAAAACTGAATACTACATACAAGTAAGAAAAATCTAGTCATTTTGTTCCCATAAATAACTCAATCTCCTCATAACGCGCAAAAAAAAAAAACCGTAAGTAAGACGCCATTGAAAGGTAAAATATGTCCCCTAAACACATGTTCTCACGAAAATGTCAATCAACAAAAGATGCTTCAATTATCGAGGCCGCTAATAGAATGATCGCACGCTTTCATCACTAACGAATACCACAGTTACTGTATACGAATGGACCTTTTTCTGAGCTAGATATCTGGCATTTCCCTCGGGAAGGGAAGTCACTGACCAGCATGCCAAGGAAATGACTTGTTTTCAAATGAAAATTAATAACAGCTTCAACTTAGGGAATTACTTCTCCAATTGTAGAAGAAGATGAAGACGCTAATAACTAGCACGTACAACAACTTAATCCTAAAAAAATAATTAAAAACCCTGAAATCCCAATAATCAATTTGTACCATCAATGAATTATCAAATTCTACAAAAAAATATCCCAATGCCAATCGATTCCTTTTAAGCCTACCCAGGTGATCTACTTCATTCTCACCAACATTGGGAAATACTAGACATTAAGTATCAAAATGCCATAGAATGAGAAACCACAAGATATACAACTAGATACTTTAGATCCCTGAGTACCGCAAGTTCTGACATCATCAAAACAAACCAGGAAGAACATATGCATCAAGTAAGAGATAAGTTCAGACTATGCAGGAATAAGAATAAAGATGAACCACATCTTTTCCAAGTTAACAAATTCCATGCAATATGCCAACGCCTCCGTTCTGTCTCTGTTTTCTTTTCGGATTCCGAGGATGAGCCGGCCGATCGAGGAAGCATTGGTCGACCTAGATTTTTGGCTGGAATTCAATTTAACCTCCCATTCTGTATTCCACTCCTATTAATCCCAAACAACTTCGGACTCTAGATAACGAGTTCTATATCTTTCTTTTACCAAAGAAGTTGTAAATAAATGCTACTTTTACAAGCAATCCTATGGTCAAAACCACCTCCTCATCGCCAAATCAGCTTAATTAGCAGACCTGACCGCTAATCTCCTATAAACATTCTTTAAGAAATGTCCCACTCATCAATTTTTTCAAGTTAAAACTGTCGATGTGCAAATTTTTCGTGGAACTTGGAACAAGGTGAAATTAGGGCATGCAGTAAAAAGATGTGTAACATGATAATGGTGAAAGCTTACATCTTGTTGACAATCCTTTGGCGTGAATCTTGCTGCAGCTGATTCCTCCAATCACCGGCGTCCATGGCCACCGGTTCAACGCCCCGAGTTGTTGGCCTCCAGTTATTACCATCCATCACCTACAACTGTCCGGTTACAGGGAGAATTTGGAGAGAGAGAGAGAGAGAGAGTGTTTTGGAGAAACCTAAGAGAGATTAGCGATCGATATGTAAGCCACACTGGCACATAATTCATCACTTTATAAATGTTTTGAGCTTTTATACAAACTAGTCAGACGTCCACGCGCGCGTGGCTGTTTTCCTAGGTATTTTGGTAAAATTTTAATTAATTAAAAATTTAAATGAAAGAACATAAATAAAAAGATGAGAAGTTACTGTTGTCATATTTGTTACCATTTCTCTTACCAATTTATAATGTAGTTTACAAGTATGCACTAGATTGAAAAATTTTGCATTTACAAGTTTGTATCTTGATATGTAAGTCGTTTGGTTTAAAGGAATCTAGAAAATAAATCTTTTTATCTTACTTTAAGGCTCGAATGCTAAGCTCAAAATAAAATGTTTTCCGGTCCTCCAGTTATTCTTGCTTCCCTTCATAAACCTGTTGGAAAGTTAAAATCAATACCACCAAATAATTTGAAACTGAGACCAAAAAACAATAATTTTGCCATATCACTTTGAAATGAAATGGTGATGTAAATTTACATGAACATAATGTGTTCAACACCCACATATCGCAATTTCAAGCGGTGGTGGAGTGGCGAAAGGCCTTGAGGAATAATTTCAAGGTCCCGAATTTGAATTTTTATACCAACGGGTCATAAAAAATTACAGTTTTGACTATTTAAACACACACACACACACTCCGTCAATTGAGTATTTCTTCCCAACCCCTCTTTCTTTTCATTCTTCCAAGCCAATTAAAGATTTTGAATACCGCAAGAAAGTTGACATGCTCTCACTACTATCATACAATATATACTTAATAACAACACAATTCGCTAGGGCAACTAAGTACCTATATAGCGTTCCTTAACGAACTCATGCAGTTTTTTTTTTATTTTTTCCTTTTAAACATGAAGGTACTTTATTAGGCAAACCAAGACAAGAAAACAAGATCAAAATTTGCAAGAAAAAGATTATTAAGAAATCGGAAAAACAATATTACAAGTCCAATCAGCTGTCCAGAGTAGATTTCTTCTAAGACAAAATGATCATGAAGCTGGGTCAATTCCCAATTTTGTCCAAAAAACCGTAGTATATGTATTAGCTCTAGAATAACTATGGTCATCCGAGTAGCCAAAAGCTATGAAGAATACAAACCTGTAAAAGTAAAAAAAAAAAATCTCAAGCACCGAAGGTAGATAGAACATATTCACTAATATGACGTCACTATAACGGCCTTAAGGTACCTTGTCAAGTGCCTGGTTCTATCAACATGAGGTCCCTTAATTTGCAAATTGCTTATACAACGTAGCTACAAAAGGAAATTTGTAATAGAAGATTATGAGAGATTGCATTGTTTGAGGGGCATCTTCTAACAATCTTCCATAACAAGAATAAAGTAAAATACATGTCCTATGTGGATATAGAACTCAATATAGTAAAAATTAGTAGGCAATATGTAATGTGGTACAAGAAATCCCAGCAAATCGTAAGAAAACGAAACTATTGTACGCTATATGGAATGAGAAATATGTTGACTACATCAATAATTGGTGTTACAAGTGGCCACAAACTAAAAAGAAATCAAACGAGGGTGACCATGTCAAGAAAGTTCTTTACTTCATATTAGTTAATCTCTTTCCGAGATACGTGTTTTCCCATTTTCTTTGCAGGGCCAGTGGTTAGTTCCTCTGGTTTCCACTTCTATCACTCCTGCTGGGGTGGATCATCCCAGACCCTTTGCCATTCCCCCCGCTCTCGTATGCATATTCTTGTAACCTTGTAAAAGCATCCAACATGCAGAAAATTAGAAGCTTACTAAACATACTCGAAGAAGTAGATTCTTCATACTTAGAAACTACTGAACTTGAAGAATTTCGCATTTTACTATTTACTCAAAGTTTTTTTTTTTTTTTTTTTTTTTTTGGGGAATATAGAAGTGCATAATCATAGCAATAAAAACCAATTGCATGAAACAAACACAGATTGCAGGCGAAGTACAAAAGTGAGAACACTTATAAAAGAATATAACAAGCTCTAAACAAAAAAGCGAAAGATTGGAAATAACTGATTCTACATCAACCACAAGGGTCCTCAGACGAGTCCGTTTACAGTTGTTTTTAACTTGGCAAGACTCAATTCTTTGATATAATTAACACCATAGTTGCAGTGACAAAAACTTGGAAAGAAACCTAAGAATAAAAAGAATAACCACAGCAGAGAAAATTACTTCTGCAAATGCTCTGCGGGAGGATATAATGACATTATCCAAAGCCTCAACATCAATAGGAGGAGGGTGCATGGAGCTTCTTCCTTGTATGCTAGAATGCTCATCCCTCCTGATGTCCCTTTCAGATCCCGGTTCTCATTCGTTGGTTGGTGCAGCATGAAGATCCAAGTACAATAGATTCTTTTGACCTCGAGTATTACTTGCATACTTGAAAGGAGGTAGCCTTATCTCTCGGGAGCTCATGCTAAATGAGCTGTCTGTACAACAATCACACTAATCATGCATGAAAGGCACTTGCTCAGCATCTAGTAATACAAAAGGCACTTTAAACTCCAAAAGTGAAATATAAGCTTGCAAAAATCAAATTCCATAACCAAAAATACAAAAAAATCCATGAATTACAACGATCTAGCTTATTGTATAATACCAGTTTCATAAATAAAGCATATAATTTCACGTTTCAAATATATATACTTGAACTATAAAATGGAGATCGACTAAATGGTGCTCAAATATCAGCAAAAGTTATCACAGGTCAATTGTGCTGTACCACCAAGGGCGTAGGTCAGCTGGTAAGGGGTTGTCCTAACTTAACCAGAGGTCTCGTGTTCAAGCTCTGGGAATGCAGCTGCGTTAAAACTTGGTAGGGAGAGCTTTACTGCCCATGTGGTCCTGCCCGGCTCGAACCCGGATTAGTCGGCTCCCAATGTGGTGTCCGAAAACCGGGTGGTCTAACCAAAAAAAAAAAATTTGTGCTGTATAATCTTTTTTGATAATCATATCAAACTGGTATAGCTCAAAAGTTATGAGAAAGGTTTACTGCTGCGGTCAAGCCTATAGAATCATGGCTCAAATTTTGTACACCTTCAAACCCAATGCCGCCGCCCCCACCCCACCCCCAAGATATCCCCAAACACCACAGTAAAGGAAATATAAAAAAGTAGAATTTCATACAATGATGACCTGAATATCCAAATAACGAATGCGACGATCCTCACGGCAACGAGGACCTCCGAGAAACCCTTTTGCAGACGAATTTGTGGGTAAAGATTGGCAAACGGTACATAATTCCATGGATCTTGCAAAGGAAGTGGCTCTTACAGGTCTGATAGTATCATTAGGGGCTGAACAATTCAAAGATGTTGGGGATTTGAGGCCGGAAACTTTACCGGTGGAAAAAAGTGGAAGGAAATTAATGACGGACTCCAGTTCGAACTCCGATCGGGAGGTGATAATGATGGAGATTGAAAAGCTTCAGACTCAAATGGAAGAAATCAGAAAGGAAAACTGGCAATTAAAAGAAGTAATCAAGGAAAAACAAGTAGTCTGTGAGTTTCAAGAGAATGCTCAAGATACATTAAAGATGTCGGAGAAGATCAACACAGGGAACAACAATCGAATTGATGACAGCATTAAGGAGACCCTGGGCGACGAAGAAGATGAGCAGTTAAAGCAGACACATGCGCGTGGACGTCACTCGCCTGAGTCAACTCACTGCCACGCAACCACGCCAAGTAAGCATCTCGTAAATGAAGTGAATTGTTCTGATTTTCCACCCCTGCCTTCAAAAAGCAACGAAACAGTAAGGGAGAAAATGGGGGAAATTAACCAGAAACAGCAGAAATCCTTTGCAGCAATTCTTCGACCTAATCGAGAATTTAACGTGGCCAATAGGCTTGATTTTATCCCACCTCAGGAAGTGATGGGCAAGAAAGGGGTAGTATATACAGAAGAAGATGTGCAAGAGGAAGTGAAAGCATGGCAAAATGCTATTGTTGTATATGTAATTAGAGCAAGACCTCCATTCCATATAATGAGGAATTTCTTGGAGAAAAGATGGGGAAAATTTAGAGTGTTTACACTTAGTTTACTGCAAATGGGAGTGTATGTGGCAAAGTTTGATAATAATACAGCCCAAGCACATGTGATGGAAAATGGACCATGGTTCTTTGATAACAAGCCATTGATCATTAAACCATGGAATCCAGAAATGGGGATTGAAAAAGATGAATTAAGGACAGTGCCAGTATGGATCAAATTGAAACAATTACCATTGCACTTTTGGTCAGTGAAAATGTTGAGCAAGATTGTAAGCTCAATTGGAAAACCATATGGATAGCATGACAGCCACCAAGGAAAGATTGAGCTATGCAAGGGTGTGTGTGGAAGTAACAGTGGAAGGTTTGTTCCCCGAACGAATTCCCATCCAGGGACCAGATGGAAACATAATGGAGATAATTGTGGAGTATGAATGGATCCCTGTTAAGTGCAAACAATGCAATATGTTTGGGCATAGAACTGACAACTGCTTCAAAAAGCAAACCAAAGTTTGGAAAAGAAAAGAGGAACAGGGAAGTGCCCCAAAGTAAAACAATGAAGGAAACACAACAAAAGGAAAGGAAAATACCTGGAAGCATGAAACCACAAAAAGAAGCACAAATTGTAACTACAAACAGGTATGCAGCTCTTTCAGTGGATGAGGAACCTGTTAACTCAAGCACTAGCATAAGTCATGAGGTTGAAAAACCTATAGAAGATAATCATGGTAATGATATACCAATGAGCAGTAAGAGCATAACCATGATACTGCTAGAAACACTTGTAGCAACAGATGATACTGTACAGATGAGTGAAAGGATAACAAAACAAGCTGCTGTGAACAGATCAAAAGCCAGGAGTGCCAGTACAGCTAGACTTAAATGACATCAATTGTAAGCTGGAATATTAGGGGTTTGAATAAACCCATAAATCAAGCTGAAGTTAAGAACGTATTGCAACTGCACAAAGCTCAAATTTGTGGACTGCTGGAAACTAGAGTACGAGCTGAATTGATTCAGAAAATTACTAAAAAATGGAGGAGAAACTGGTGTTTTGAGTATTCCCTGAACAACAAAGGAGTATCAAGGCTGTGGTTTAAATGGGATAATGAGGCTGTACAGGTTGATATTGTGGCTAAATCCTCACAACACATCACAGGAAAAGTCATGAATAGAGAGCATGGGGGAATTTATTTTATAACTTTTGTCTATGCCAACAACAAAGGAGAAAAAAGGAAACACTTATGGCAATGCTTAGAGAGAGAGGCCAATACAATAGGGGAAGAGCCCTGGATGGTGACAGGGGACTTTAATGTGGTAAGGTATGCTCATGAAAGAGTAAGAGGGATATGCATACATAGAAGGGATGTGCTTGAATTCAATCAATGTCTGTACAATTGCCAACTGGAGGACATGAATACCAGAGAATTGCTATACACATGGAGCAATAAAAGGGAAAATGAGTTGATAATGGGAAGATTAGATAGAGCTCTACAGAACAGTGGGTGGATGGGAACATATCCGAACACACAAGTCAATATCCAAGTGATGCCAGGTATCTCAGATCATGCATTGCTGACTATACAAATAGAGCTGGATCAGAAACAAGTCAGGAAGCCCTTCAAATTCTTTAACTTCTGGATGAATAATGGAAAATTTAAGGAGATTGTAAAGAACACATAGGGCACATAGGTGAAAGGGGATGCATGTCATAGGTTGATTGCAAAACTGAAATTACTAAAGCCTGAGCTCAAAAAGTTGAACAAAGAATGTTATAGCAACATTTCCAAGAGAAGAACAGATAAATTCACTGAGCTACAAGAAGTCTAGAAGGCCATTATGCAACATCAAGATCTCTCTCTAATCCCCATGGAAAAGGAGATACAAAGGCAGTATTATGAATTAGCATAAGCTGAGGAGGCTTTTTATTTTCAAAAAGCAAGGATTAAGGAGCTTAAACTGGGTGATGGGAACAGTGCTTATTTTCATAAGAAAGTGCTGGTGCATAGGTCCCATAATAAAATCCTATCTATTAACAAGGAAAATGGAGAGATGGTAGAAGGGCCTAAAGAGGTACGTAAGGTAGCTATAGACCATTTCCAGAAGTTCCTTGGAACTGCAGGGCCTATTGACCAGCATACCTTGGAGAGGCTAAGGGAAGTGATACACAAAAGACTGCATAGACAGGATCAAGGATTGCTAAATGCACCTGTTAGTGAACAAGAAATTGAAGCTGCCATGTTTTCATTGAAACCTAACAAGGCACTAGGCCCAGATGGCTTCACATCAGAATTCTATCAGCAAAACTAGGAAATTCTAAAAGAGGATGTGATGGCAGCAATTAAGGAATTTTTTGGAAAATCAAAAGGAGTAAAACTATTCAATAACACTGCACTAACTCTAATACCTAAGATTCCATGCTCTAGCACTATGAAGGATTTCAGGCCCATTGCCTGTTGTAATGTAATATACAAGTGTATATCTAAAATGCTATGTGTGAGGTTGAAGAAGGTGTTACCACAGCTAATCAGTGCAAGACAAACAACTTTTGTAGAAAACAGAAATATTGCAGACAACATCCTATTAATGCAGGAATTAGTCAAGAACTATCATAAAGAAGGAGGGCAGCCAAGGTGTGTTCTCAAAATTGATATCCAAAAAGCCTATGACTCAGTGGGGTGGGATTTTCTGCAAAAGATCATGGAAGTTATGCAGTTCCCAAGACAATTTACTGAATGGACTATGAAATACATCAACACAGCTAGATTCTTAATCAACATGAATGGTGGAATGGATGGGTACTTTGGATGTAAAAAAGGACTAAGGCAAGGTGACCCCATCTCACCTTACCTGTTCTTGCTGGTCATGGAGGGATTTACAGGTCTTATGGATTTCTATGCTAGTCAAGAAGCATTCAAGTACCATCCAAAATGTCAAGATTTGCAAATAAATCATCTTTGTTTTGCTGATGACCTATTTCTATTGGCAAAGGGATAGTAATTCATTGAGCATGATAAAGCAAGCTTTAAAGGAGTTTAAGGACTTATCAGGATTGGCCCCTAACCTGAATAAAAGCTTTATGTACATGGCTGGTATTGATGAGAGAAGTACTGAAGAGCTAGCAAACATCATTGGAATTTTAGTTGGTAAACTCCCAGTGACTTACTTAGGGTACCCCTAATATCTACCAAATTGCAGTACAAGGATTGCACTGTCCTAATTGAAAGATTGACAAAAAAGATCACAAGCTGGACTTCCAAGTTCTTATCTTATGCAGGTAGGGTGCAATTAGCTACCTCAGTCTTACTAAGCATGCATGTATACTGGTGTAGCATATTTCTCTTGCCTAAGAAAATTATCAAGGTTATTGAAAGCAAAATTCGAGCCTTTATTTGGCATGGCAAGGATGTGAAGTGTACAGGAGCTAAAGTATCTTGGAAAGAGGTCTGTGTACCTAAAAGTGAAGGAGGTTTGGGCATTAAAAGACTTGAGGAGTGGAATAGAGCAGCAATTTGCAAACACCTGTGGGATTTGGCCAATAAAAAGGACTCATTGTGGGTCAAGTGGTGCCATAGTTATATTATAAAGGGAAGGCATTTGTGGACCTTTCAAGCTCCTGTCACATTATCATGGACTTGGAGGAAATTGTTAAAGCTAAGGAAGGTAATGCAACAGCTCTGTACATATAAAGTGGGAAATGGCAGAGAAACATGGCTATGGAAAGATAAATGGTTACCATGTGGGATTCTGATTCAAAACTATGGGCTACGAATAGCATATGATTCTGGCATTGGGGTAAATGCAAGAGTTGCACAAATTCTGATGAATCAAAATTGGGTGTTACCAGCACCAAGATCCTTAGCTTTAAAAGAGGCAATCAACATCATTACTGCTATGCCTGCTCCTAGCCTTGAGAACAAAGATGAAATCATTTGGGATCTAAATCCTAATGGGAAATTTACCATCAAATCTGCATGGAATCAACTCAGATCCAAAGCAACCAAAGTAAAATGGTGGAAGATAGTGTGGTTCCCTGGTAACATCCCTAGATGCTCCATGATCACGTGGATGATATGTAAGAATGGTGTGAGAACCAAAGATAAGTTGAAACAATGGAATCTGTTGCAGGATGATAATTGTGACTTATGCTCCAATCAGCAAGAGATCAATGATCATCTCTTCATTCAATGTCCTTATGCTAAAGCAGTTTGGTGTACAATACTGAAGAAGCTTGATATGCAGATGCCTCTGATCGACTGGGAGCATCTTATTGACTATGTAGCCAGGCATACCAAAGGGAAAAGCTTTAAATCAAGGCTCCGCAAACTAGCTATTACTGCAGTTATCTATGGGGTGTGGCAAGAAAGAAATGTGAGAACTTTTGATCATATGAAGACAAATGCAGGGGGCTGCAGAAAGCTATGCACATAATGGGGGATTTCCGATAGAATTTTTCAACTTTGACCAACAAGATTGTGATTGGTTCATGAGAGAGAGACTGATTAGCAAGTCACAGTGTTAGATTAGCATTTGCATGTAGATTGTGAATGGCTACTTGTACATAAATAGAGTGAGTATAAGATTGTTTTGTAAATAGTGAACATATATATTCTTTGGAATGAAATACAATGGAATTTTACCAAATAAATAAATAAATAATATCCAAACTTCCTGAAAAAGTTAACTTTTGAAAGCATTTCTTCCAATAACATTTAAAGTTTAGCACAAACAGTTACTTTGTTCCCTCCAAACTTTTCTTATCTAACAAAGAGAGCCCATCCCAGCTTGCCTTGCTCTCAGGTTGGCAAGGCAATCTAAACAAATTATGCAACTCCAGTAGAAGGAAACTAAACAAATTCAAACAAACTCAATCCAAAAAACAAATCATGATGCAGTCACATAAACCACATGCAGGAAGTAGACATATAATCAACATGAAGATAATAAATCCAGCAAACTTTTTTGCAAAAATCATATGTTCCTCCTTCCGCCCTCTCTCCCAATTCGCAATACTTTCATCTGGATACATGTCCGTGCTGGAAGCACTGACTGCATCCGCTATGCAATCAGTAATTGCAAATGCTTTTAAGAGCTTGGAATAGAGAAGTATAGGCTCTATGGTCTCTTTCAAGAACTTCACGTTCCATACGTGTGCTAGATCCAAAGTCCACTAATTCCTTTCTGGAGTTTGGTTCGACCATACCAGCAACAACAACAAGTCGAGGAAAATATTTCACACACAACTGCTTACAAAGTCCATTTTCAATCACTACAAAAAGTAAAGTCAACGAGAACAAATTACACAATATCCCATGCAGCTCCTCTACGGGTCTACTGTACTTGTTACAAATACCTTGGCCTGCCTAGAGCCTTTACAAAAAGAAGGTGCAACTATCTTTTTCCAGCACCCGGACTTGATAAACCAGGGAAAAGCAACTAAGATATACATCTAAGAAACATAAACTGAAAAAGGTAAGAAAAAAAAAACTCAATCACTAATTTTATGACAAGAAAAAGACACTTATGTTGCTTCGTTTGGCATTTAGAAGGAGACCGACATCAAAAGTATGTAAGACAGTCATCTTAGATCAGAAGCATTCAAAATGCACCAAAGGATACTCCTTTCAGTTACTACTTTTCTATCTTTCACTTATTTGTTTTTTTTATCCAATGTTCTGTATCATTGCAGCTTCTTCAACTTAATCACTCCCGATTTGCGTTCCTTGTTAGGGGTAAAGATTTGAAAGTTCTCAATTAGCCTGCGTCAAAATCATTCCGGAAACAGAAAAGAAAATTACTCAACTTTAAATGCTCCAATAATATAACAGAAAATAATCAAACTTGGCCTACTTTTTCTTATAGTTGTCAAATAGAAGTACACATTTTTATACTTGTATTTATGCCGCAAATGCATAAAATAAGTAAGAAGTTACAGAAAAAGAAACATGATATGTAGCGCGCAACAACAAAACAATAATCGAGTGTCGCAGCTAACCAAAATGGTGCCAGAAGCGTGAAACGGATGTAGCACGAATGAGATCAGACGGATCATCCAGATACATCAGAATATTAAAGTGACATGTCGGTTTTAAGCCATTGCAGGAAATCAATTGAAGTCTCCATTTCTAGAAACAAGGCAGAACCTTAGCCAAAATCCTATAGTCTGTTCGAACCTCCAAACCTACAGTAACACTGTAAGAAGAGTTAGAGCTCCAAAAGGTAGTGACATAGAGAATTTTGACAAAAATGACCATAATCCTTTGTTTCCACTTTTGCGAATGTGGGAAGGCCCCGTACGTTTAGAGTTTTTATTTTCTGTTTTTGTAATGATTACGAAAAAAATGCCTTTTTCCGTGTACTTTTACTTTTTTTTATATTTGTATCGGATCCAAAAATCGAAACAGTGTAAAGGTGTTTTCACCTTTTCTCAATCGGCCGTAACTCGTTTCAGAGAAAATGTTTGAAAACTGGGCATGTTTCCACTGTTCAGCCGTTTCTCTTACAGCCTCTGTGACCCCTACAGAAAGAGTCACGTCATAGCTCTCCTCTCCCCTTCCCTCTCTGCCTGTGGTTCATTTCTTATCCCCTTAGTTTCAATGAGCAGATCCCCAACTACAACTCACTCCATTTCTCAAGCTGCCGAAGTAACTGTGGAAGCTGCTCCGGTGTCATTTGTTCCCCTTAGCTGCCGAAGACCCAGTACAGAGAAGACGGAGACGCCGCCTCCAGTTCAGCTACACATTTCATGGGTGCCCAAGCTTTTTATAAGCAGAAAGCAACAAATGTCCTTTCTTGGACACCACTGCCGCACGGCAGTGGGCACCATGGCCGTGAGTTTGTAGTTGCAGTAATATGACAAATTAAAATGCAGGGGAAGGGGAAGCTGTGTGGCTGTTGGGTGGTGTGCGTGTGTGAGTGAAATACATAAATGAGTGTTGGTGTGTGCTCTGCGTTGTGCGTGTAGTACTGTGTATATAATGTGTGTGTGTGCATGTTGAGAGTGGGTGCGTGAGGCTGCCTTGAAGATAGCTTGTGTGTGCGTGTGTTTAAGTGTGTGCATTGGTGTGTAACGTGGGTGTGCAAGTGCTCGTATGCGACTGGATGAAGCTGCCGTGAAGCAGCTGGGTATGGAAGTGTGCAAGAGTCGCGTGTGCAGGTGTGGCAGTGTGTGTGTGTGTCTAAAATGGGTGAGACAGTGAGTGGAAGTGAGTTTGAGTGTGTATTTTCACCTGTGAGGTACATGTGTGCAAATGTATGGTTATACTGTATTATATGCGGGTGAGGTGAAAGCAGGAAGAGGGAGACCACTGAAGTGTGTGCAAAGGTGTGTACCTGAAGTGTGTAGTTGTATGCATGAGTGTGTAGAGTGCTGTGTACAATATGTGGGTGAGTGTGTGCAGTGGGTTATGAAGAGGTGAAGAAGAAGATGGAGTTGATGGGTTTGTTGCTGTGTCTTGGATGTGTGAATGGAGGTTGTTATTGAGAAGATATAGAGGGTATAAAAATAATTTGGCAGGTTAAAGGTAGGGTTAAAATAGGAAAATATGGGTACAAATAGTGTAGAAAATGCTAAACATACAAGAATGGATCTAAAAAGGTTACTGAAAATGAAAATGGTAAACGTGCAAAATTAACTGGAAAAAAAAAACGAAAAATTGAAAAAAATGATAAAAGTACACGATCAAATTTTGGAACCGAATACAAGAATATGAAAAACAAAAACAGAAAACTAAAAGCCTAAACGTAAAATTGTGTTTACCAATTCAAATTATGTTCTCGAAAAAACCAAATCTACTCATTCAGAACACCAACCATATATGCCTTGCACATAATTTTACCAAACCTTCTTGGAATTTACCCTACTAATCTTGACACTAATCGCGACCCTTTGTCCCGGCCATTGTAGCACGAAATTTGGTACAATAATTTGAACGCTAAAATTACATACATCTTACATCTTGAATATTGAGGAAATGAAGTGCCTATGACCTCTGAGAAAAGATAACAAATATGGCAAAATTAACTTCTCATCTTTTCTGCCGTTCGGCAACTTTATAGGATATGTTCTTCTTTAGTTTAATTGTATTTGTATTGGGTCTATAGGTTAGTTGTTCATTTATGAACTTTGCAGTATTGTATACACAGAAATACAAAGTCATGAGAATGTCATGACCTTTATCCATCGTTAGACGACTTTGTAATCTTCAATTATTAATATTTTATTGAAAACGGAAAAAAAACTCATTTTCCTTTATGTTCCTTCATTCAGATTTTTAACAAATAAAATTTATTAAAAAATCTAAGAAGACAGCCACGCGCGAATTACCTGATTGCTCCGGACTGATTAAATGATTCATGAATTACCTGATTGCTTGCCGCGTGGAGGTAGAAGGCCCACGTAATTCATTTTTGTGTTATTTCTATTTATGTATATTTATGTCTCTTACTTTGTTTTTTTTTTTTTTTTTGATAAAAAAATGTTGCATTCTCAATCCATACGCTCCCATTTTTAATAAGATTTCGGGAATCTGTCTGATTCTATCTCGGTTCGTTCCGTTTGAAGCGGTTTTTTGGAACCCCCCCAATTCATGATGTGTTGCGAGTATGGATTTTGATCCTCCCATCAGATATTGAAAAATGGTGGGTAACAAATACTTCATCCGTTTCATTGCTTTTGGCCCTTTTGACATTTTACGGACTCCTACAAGAGATTTAGTAAATGTAAACACCGACTTTCCTCGTAATCCTGGCTTGACTTGCCAAACATAAGGCAATGTTTACACGTACCAAAATTCATCCCAGGATTTCATAAAAAGTGAGAGAAGGAAATTCAATGACACAGAGGGTGTAACAATACTGCCAATTGAATGGTAACTTCATATGCATCGAGAAAGGGAAGCACACTAATTCACTGAAAAGCAAAAAGAATAACAATTTAAGCAAACCGAGGAAAAGAGTAGAAAGCAAATTATGTTGCCAGGTGAAGGTTCATGGACATTTCAAAACACAGGTTTTTCTTTCAGAAGCCAGTACTTCCCATGAGCCCAAAATCATCGTCTCTCAAATCCTCATTTGAATTCCTAACCTTGCATCTACTCTTTTTTTTTTAAATCATTACTGCCATTGCAACTACTGACGTTCTTGTCCATCTTGTAGTGCTTGACGGTAGCCTCAATTGTTTCCAACACTTGATCCTTTTGCTTTGAAATAAGATAGCATATGATTAGAATATGCCGGTTAACCCTATTAATGCTGCAATGTAGTTTTCCACCTTAACTTGGAAACAATTGGATCTTAAAGGGAAACATTATCATTAAACAGTATAATACCATAAAACTTGGTAAAGTTATAAGAGCTTATGCAAATAGGTGGTGTGGAGTGACCCCTTAATTCCCATGCTTCTTTAACGACAATTTTAAGCTTCTGCAGAGCTGAATACAATTTGGTTAGAGGTCCTATAGAAATGTAAGAAAATAAATAGATAGATAGAGAGAGTTTAATTGTTTAAAGAAATCAGAACTTTTTTTCCTTTTCTCATGTAATTCAAAGATACTTGGATATTGCGAGACGCAAAAAGTAACAAATAAAGCATCAACGGATATCCAAAAGCATACCAAATCCACTTCCATTTGAGGCTTGGCTTTGGTGATGGAATTTGCTTTCGTAAAGTTAGTCAGCCCTTTACCAGATATCCAAAAGCATACCAAAAGCCATAAGCTTTCGCCAACCCTACTTAATCAAAAGACACAAACTTTAATTTTGTGACTATCCTCCATCTTCACACGAACCAAGCAAGAAAAAAAATGAAAATTGACAAAATGAACACCAACAGATTCAACTTACATTAATAAAAATATCTACATTCACTAATTAAACTATTATATTATCTATAAGAACCCATATACATAATGGTAAACAAAGAAGATATCATTACAAATTATATGTTTTTGCGGTCCCTTATCTAGGATCATCAACAACTATGTGAAATGGTTTTTCCTCTTGGTATAATACTTCACATAAAGAGAACTGAGCACCCCCTAATTGCGATGGAGGGTATTGCGATTCTTCAAATATAATCATCACGTAGAGACACAAGTAACACAACACTGATCAAGACAACTGGTATTCCAAAAGTAGATTCCTAACAGGTGTGCATTTCATCCTCACTTTCCCAGGGGCATTGACAATGTTGTGCTGTGTTTTCATGACATCAAATAAATTGAAACTCATCTTGGAGTTCCTCTTTTTTCGTGCTTCTGTGCAAGCAATTTGCACCATTGTTTTCTCCTAGACTTGTATAAAGAAGAAAGCATAAGGCGACTATTTGTTTACAAGCTTACAACTTAAGATTCAATGGAAGTGATCCCGAGGGAACTGATAATTCACGTTCAGATTACTACGCCTTAGTCCACCAATCTTAATCTAAATATATTGTGGGGAATATCACACCGATTATACTCACAACACTGTTACTAGAACAAAGTTCCTCTTTCTGGGCATTAGGACTTCCAATTTCTTAAGGCCTTCTGTTTTGCTAATGTCAATAAGTTCAATCAAATCTGTCTTGCCCCCATGCTAATACTAATAAAAAGAGTGTCCAATTCCTAACTTAGTAAGAACAAGGAGGTAAAGGCGAGGCCAAAGTTTTATGCCCCAACAGTTCAGGTAACGAGTATAACCTTTTTGAAGAAACTAGTGTGGAGCACGTGCGTTGCACGAGGATGTGGTCGAGAGTAATTTTTGAGGTGATATCATTAGCTTTTTTTTTATCAAAATAATATAATTCAATTTTTTTTTTGACTTGTTTTAGAAGAAAAGTATATTTGATGTTCGCAATTATAATCAGTTCAGTGTTTAAAAATCTTCTTTGTAAGCTTCTGGATTGAAGACATGTTTGATGGTGTTCCTAAAAAAAAACAAATGGAGAAATTAAAAGAATGAATCTGCATCTTTGTTTTTGTAATCTGTTAAATTAGTTTATGCTATACACTTAAGATTTGTAATTTTCAAGAGCAGCGGGTGCTTTGCATTTCACAGTACGAATGTTGTACATCATGCAAAGCACCTGGTCTTCGATCAACTGCAATAACTAAACAGATTTTTAATTCAAATTGGCATCATATTTAACCCTCTTTTTTTTCATTTTCTGATGCATATTTAACCCTGTTTTCCGTTTTCTCTTTCTTTTTTTTCAACAGCTTTTGTTTCTTAAGTGATTTTTTGCGTATTTCAATTTCCTTTTTTTTTTCTCCAACTTTTCAATTGGTTAATTGTTTGCTAACCTAAAAATGCAAGGAAAAAAAGTTACAGTTCTCATTACCCAATTCATAATCCAATATTCATTTCATTTTAACCAAATTGAAAAAGGAGTAATAAAGGAATTTCTATATTTCTTTCTCATCACACTTTTCATTTCCCAATGTTTGGAATATATTTATTATTCAATGTTCATTTAATTTCAACAAATTTTAAAAGGGTGTCATAAATGGAAGGTAGAAATGTTATTAACGTAATTAACGGAGGACAAAATCGTCCAGAAATGATTTACAGCATTCATACTTTTATAAGTAGTATAGATAATTGGTTTCTTCTTCTTTCTGGGTTCCAGCTATTCGATTCTACTAGAATCTGGTAACAAATTGCTATATTCAAGTTTCAATATAAAACCTGAAGGAAATAATTGCAGAATTGTTGAATCACTAAACACTTATTCAAGATTTGCATATTAACTTTACTGAACATACTATCTATGTGCGTATATTTCAATTATGGTTGTAGTTGAAGAAATGAAAGAGAAGTCAGAGGAAATAAATGAGACGTGGGTTTGGTTGTTCTCGTGAAAATGAAAAGATAAAAGAGGGGGTTGGAAGGAGAAAAATGAAAATGAGACTACGAGAATAAGAATGAAAATGACGAGGATTGAAAATATATTGATTGTAATAAACTGGGCGGGATTTTCAAACATTTGATAAAATTTTGAATTTTTCAGTATTTGTATTCACTAGGTTGACCATGGTTAAGATTTGCCATTTAATCGATTAGTTTTCTCATTATCTTTATTATTTTGTCTAGATGACAAATTTTAGTGGCAGTCTAACACCACGTAAGCTGATGACGTGGTGTTAAACAACCATTGAATATTTTTTTGTAAGGAAGAATAACAAGGTTAGCTCTGAAAATAAAAGAATGATTAATGTGCATTAATTACATGTCTATAATAATTACTAGTTTTAAATACATGCGATGCACATAAACTCAAAGAAATACTATTTTATATGTAAAGTATTTTTTTATTTTTATTTTGGTCGTAAAGATCATCCTTTTACGAATCAGCCAATACTAAGTTTAACTTCCGAGAACTTGTTTGGGTACGAGGGCGTTAAAATAACTCTTGGAACCTCTTTAATGCAACAAATCAGAGAAGCCAGAAGCTATACATCTAACATCACGTATAGTAGCTGATATAAAGTATTTTCTTCCTTCGTTCAAAGCTAAGGACTATAACACTCTCTTACAAAAAATAATGACAACGACAAGAATAATAATAGACGGTTGCACGAACGTTGGTCCTAGCCTGGTTTATTACTTTGAAAACAACCACCTTTTCCCGCATAATTTTCAAAAATCCTATTGACCCCTCTCTGGGTTGTTTTATTGGTTTCACATAGTTACTGGCTTTCCTACACAACAACATGATTACTGCCGTTTTAATAGATTGTGACGTGATTGTCTTCTCAAGTCCTAGAATCCTACTTACTCTATGTCATCTCCAGCTCGTTAAGCTAGCCAATTGACCGTGAAGCAAAAATTCATCTTTCTTATGAGTGTTAGAGAAAAATAAGAAATATCATCTCCTGTATCGAAATATAACTACCGATAAAAGGGTATTATAATTAAAATATCGATGTTTATATGAACAAAGCATACAATTTTTTCACCTAAGAATTTCATCAGATGGCTAAAATGCATAAGTAGAAATCATAATGGTGGGTGAAAGTGTTATTTACCAAGTAGATTGTGGAAACTAAAGCTAAACTATGGCCAATCCATGCATATTCAAAATGCTCAATTAAAAACAAAGGCAACAATTTAATCAACCTGAACAAAGGCATTGAACATGTGTCACTGCTAGAGATATTCTGATGATTACCAAACAAGAGTGTGCAGGGGAATATAAAACTCGATTTGACATGTTGTCATCGTACTAGTCATCCGCAAGTCTGAAAAATAGAAACAAAGTATATGTTCGGAAAATTCAAATTCAAATTCATTTTACACGTGTCTCTATTGTTTCTGTCTCTCTGGAAACTCCCCGCTAAATCATTCTCGCTGAAGATCCGAACCTACTTTTTTCTGATCCTTAAAAAATGAGCTTTCTTTTTATAAGGACTAAAATCACTTATTTTGGCTTTTTTTGTTTTTTCTCTTTCTTTGGGGGAAGGTGAAGGTCAAACCTGAATTCTTATTTTTATTAACATGCTAAACTCGAGGAAAGAGTATGCATATTCATGTCACTCCTTGGATTGAGTCAATAGCAACACTGGAGCGACATGAATTTTTGTGTGTGCACGCGCATGCATATATGTATATGTGTGTGTGTGTGTGTGTGTGTCTATATATATATATATATATATATATATATATAAAGAGAGAGAGAGAGAGAGCTGATCCTTTGCCCGTGCTGCCAGCTTAAGCTAAGTAGCCATTGTGATCCGGCGGGGATCTGATAACTTTTTTCTTTTTCTTTTTTTATAATTTTCCCTATGTCCGCCCGAATATGGGACAGACGTTTGCATGGACGGTAAATCAGTGTCCGACCCATAATGGGATGGAAGACGAAGTTCACTTTAAAAACAACGGGGATACATGCCACCAATGTCGACAACGTAGATGGCCTGACTAAGCTGCAAGCACTATATTTTAACAGTATGTGTGAGCACATGTGTGGTGGGTGGGTGGATGTGTGGAGAGATATACATAGGCATATCCCTCGAACTACATATGAAAGAAAATCATAAGACGTACAAAGCAAAAGGTTCAAGGTGTAATAGGTGATGCTTTTATACTGCACGACCAAGTCAACATGCAATAAAACACACCTAATAGATGAGGTGCCCGATAATGGCAGCAAAAAGATACTAGTGCATGAAGTTGAATTTTGTGAAATATCTCATTCGAATAATTTATTTTCTTGCAGAAGAAAGATTATAAGATTGCACCCAAAAAAGAAGAAGAAAAATCGCATGGGAGGTGGTTGGTTACTCTAGCTAACTGAAATCTCGGGGAGCGAATTTAATGTTGGGAAAATAGCTTTGTGTGTAGTTGTGCAGAAATTTTTTTCGAAAATATACTAACATGCAAATGTTAACGTTCCAAAAACAGCAGTAACGAAAGCAAGAAAATAATATGTAATAACTCAGCAAAATTACAGAATAGCAAATGGAAGGCCAAGGCGTGAATTTGATTCACTGTCCTTAAGACTTATTTGTCCCGCAACGGTGCTGACGACTCTTGACGACAGTCTCCCAGGATACAACGGCTACGTCTGAAAATAGGAGCACTCCAAATTTCCAGACCCGTCGAACCAAACAATGGCAGAACTCTTTCTTTTTCGGGCACAAAAAAATGGACAGAATAGCAGAAAGAAAATTTTCGGGATTAAAAATTAATTAACTTCTGTAACTGACTCGTTTTTATACACAGAGTATTTACTGGGGGGTGCAACTCTTCACAGAAAAAACTGTAAGCTGGAAAGGTCACAACTTTTCGGAAAAGAAAATAAAGCCCAAGCCACGGACCGGACCGGGACGGGCGGCGCGCCGTGTAGTGGACCTTGGGTCAACCTAAGTCCTCCCTCCTTACAAAACATGGGTACCCCCAAGGGGCCCAACCCTTAGCTCAAGGTTAAGCCTTATAAGGAGACAACATTGGCTTTAATTCTTCAATGTGAGATTCTCTCTTTCCTTCAAGTTGAACCACCAACTTCAACTTCAATTTTCTCATTCACCTCCCATTTGTTTTAAACATGTAAATATATCATGATCATCTATTCCAATAGATGAACATGAATCAATTTGTTCCTAACCAAAATATGATTTGGAACCCATTTGAAAATTGAGTCAAAGTTGCTTCTCCACAATGGGTTTAAAACCCAATTCCAACAATTAATTCAAACATAAGACTTGACTAAAGAAAAGAAAAAATTGAATTATGAAGGGTGTATGGAAATAGTAATCGTAAATAGACAAATCAAGCAAACATTGTGAAAAAGAACCATAGAGATTGGTGAACACGGAATTAAATTACAACGTGGCAATCAGACAAAGTTTTTCAATCTTTAACGAAATGCGTGGAAGATTTACCGTCACAAAGGAAAAGTTAGGAAAAATAGTTAGGAAAAGTTAGGAAAAGTTAGGAAGATTTAACGAAATGCGTGGGAATTGCCATATAATACTTCTTTTCTCCAAAATTTTAAGAAAATTACTGGTAGAATGGTTTTTGGGAGGGAAGCATTCCGGTTCCTTTTCACAAACTCCTACATATTCTTTGAACATATATATGACTCTAACTATGTGGTGGAAGATATTGCGTTCTAGATGTATATTTGGAAAAGAGGAAGTCCTTTAATTCAAAAGGGGGAAAAAAAAGAGAAAGAACAAAACATTTCATCCCTCCCATAATATCTATTTTCATGAGGCCTATTATTATTTGAAATCATCATTGAAATTAACCAATAGCCCAAGATACACGGAGAAGTCAAAAGTTAGAAAAAGGTGAACAAGATTAGGAAAAATATTAGGGCAAATCCCAATAGCCCAAGATACACAGTCATCTGATGAAGCTGCTGCATCTGGTTCGCTTGCAACTGTGCAGGCTGCTGCTGCTTAGTTAGCTGCAGCAGCTGCAGTAACTGTTGCTTCTGAATGAATTGCTGCTGCATTTGCCATTGTTGATACTGTAGTTTAAATTGCTGATTCTGGAGCATCCGTTCCTGCTGTTTTAAATGCTGGTGCTGAGCCATATTCCAATTTGACTGAAGGGGATTAAGGGTTGGCTGCAGTCTATTCATCCCACCTTGTGACGACAAGGGATTCAAATTTACCTGTTGGGGACCACTCACAGGATCATGTTGCAGAGATCCAACAGCAACCTGCTGCAACGTATTCAATGCGTTATTCTGTCCTGGATCTAAAGTGGAACTGGGCTGTAGTGAATTCATCAGGCTCTGCTGTGCATTTGAAACCCCCAACAACGGAGATAAAGAATTATGCTGCAAACTGTTCATAGTATTCTGCTGCATTGTTGCCACAGAACCCTGTAGGTTCATTGATTGCATCTGGGGATTCATTTGACTATCATGGTTTTGCATTTGAGTCATTTGAGATTGTGGCTGTTGCATGGAGTGCATATTAAGTGCTTGCCCTTGCTGCATCGAGGAAACAGGCTTTCGGGGCCTATTTGAATGAAGAAAATTGGTAATTTGCTTCTCGTAGGCACCCAACTTGTCCTTGAAACCAGGTATTACACTGCTCTTGGGAACTTGTAAGAAAGTTATGAGGCGCTCCAACATAGTCTTAAATATTTTAAGCTTCTCAAGTTGCTCGTTCTTTGGTTGCTGAGGAAGAGAATCATGCTGGAAATCAACAGATGCATCAGTGTAAAAGTAAAAAAAAATCAGAAGAAGAAATAAATAATAGCAAAACTATTTATCCAAAAGAAACATGAAGGAGTATTAGCAAAATGCACCAAAACTAATGCAAATACAAGCTATGTTACATGGACTCTTTAAAATGCGCAAAGTACCCGTGTCAGACACTCGGACACTTTGGACATGGGTATGGGATAGAAATAACTAAGAAACAAGAATATCATAGAAATATTTCGCCGTGTCCCCTTGTCTTAAGGTTATGAAAAATAGACGAATCCGACACTTGTACATGTATCCGACTTGTACCAAGTCCATGTAACATGGTGTATAAGTATGGTGTGCCCAGATGGACACCCATTTTTGCTAGAACATATAAACCCCCTATAATGTATCCTATACACACACAAACATATAACGTGTATGGGCGGGCTTTCTTTGTTTCTTTCATTTCTCTTTCCATGGGTACAAAGACAATTGACCATCATTAGCCACAGATTTTATAGGCTGCTACAACTTTTGTCCTGCAGTGCGAATCCGCTTAAGAAGCAGCTTCTCTATCATTTAAGGTCATTGTCCCACATTATCCGGGGACAGCCCCTGACACGACCCACATTCAAAGAAGATGACATCCCCTTTCAATGACATGCTAAAGGCTGATTCAAAAAACATGAAGCCATAAAAAACGTGATGACTGCTTACTTGCTGCAATTTACCAGCAATTTTCTGGTACATTTCACTTAGATCTGCCAGATACATATCCTTCATGGCTTTTATCTGCAAGATAAATGTGGCTAGTGTTAGGTTTCACTGCCACTAAGAAAAAGATTAACATCATTGAAAACTGAAGGTGTATCCTCTTTAGTAGTTTGATCTCAAAAAAATGCAGATTAGATCGTTTGGCAACAAATGCATATTAAATGATGTGGCCTCCGAATAAACATACAACAAATGCTTACATAATGCAACTAAAACTCCTATATCATGCGATTAAAGATCATGAAGAACCATATTTAATTTCTCCACTTACTCCCAAAACCCATCATTCTAAGCAAGTATAGTTATAGTTATAAGTTCTAATTCACGTGGTCGACTGGTCGTATGCTCTTTAAATATCCAACTTGTAAACCAAACCAGGTGCATGCACTGATTGCGCTCTAAGTCTGGAGCCAATGGATTCAAACTGCATCGCCTTCAACAAGCGCATTTTGAGTTTCCAGAATTACAGCAGTAATCACTTTCTGAAGACGGCACGTCAAGACCTTAGAAAGCAACTTGTGTACCTGCCAACTAAGTTTATTGGCCTAAAATCGTTAATATCCATCGCACAACCCTTTTTAGGTATTGAACAGATGAAGGTAGGGTTAACAATTCTCGTCATCCTTAATCACCTGCCAACAATGTTCATAAAAAGCCACATTTATCTCCTCCTCCTCAAAAGGAGCTTCCAAGGTTGCATTAGCATCAGGACCAAGAAAACTAACAGCCAGTCTAATCTGGGACTTGACAGATTCTCCTCCTGAAATAATTGCTGGTAGAACCCAAAATGGCCTCCTGAATCTTTGTCTCATCTAAGAACTCTATGCCATTGACCATTATCGTCCAAATTTGACTTGACCTCTTATGCTTGCAATCTTATGGAAGAATTTCGTGTTTCTATTCCCCGCTTCCAGCCAAAGATCTCTAGATGTTTTAAGGCAGCAGATCTCCTCCGACAAGAATAGACAATTAGCTTACTCAAACCACGTTCACCTTCAAAAACATCAAGCTCATGGATGTAAGCCAAAACTCGAGCCAAGCTCAACTTCACCCTTCTGACCACTTCCGCATTCCACTTCTGCAAGTCATTCTTCAGCAATTTAATTTGCTGGCCAAGCAAAAGCTCGGAGTCCTTTTAAGTCATAACTCGCCCACCAAGCCCTAACCAACTCTAAAAACCCGACGCAAGAAGCCAAAAGTTCTCATATCTTAGTGAGGATTCGCCTACGCCAAGACCTCCACTAAAGCAAAGGCATGGGATCAGATATCACCGACAAGCACGCCTGAGTAACATTGCTAAACCTATTTTCCAACTGTTCCGGAATCAAAACCTTATAAATCCTTGTACAAGACAGATTCGTATAGAATCTTCATCCCAATGGTAGTATATAAAATTGAACTCCAGCATCTCCCGAGAGAATGAGTAACAAGTCTTTCTCTAGGAAGTCTAGCAACATTGAGGTCGCCACCAATAGACACCAGTCTACTCCATGTGTGAAACCCCTCCTCCAGTCCAACTGTGATGTCCAATTGTCCCTAACTTTACCAGGGCCGTACACAAAAATATCCAAGAGAAGTAATCATCCACCATTTCAAAAAGACAAGAAGCCGAAAAAGAGCCGTTAACATCAACATTTGGAAAAGATACGTTTATCCCACATCACCAGAACACCAGACAAAGCCCTCACTGCTTCCACTGTGGCCCAATCATCCAATCCACCCCTTCCAACAGAGCGAAGAGTAACAGCCGACATAACCTCCATTTAGTTTCCCGTATGCACACCTGATTCGATCTCCACCTCTTGAGTAGCATCTTAATTTTCCTCTCTTCTTCCTACTATTCAGACCCCATACATTCAACGAAACACTCGGTAGATGCATGAATAATCAAAGTAGCAAAGAGAATCACCCTCCCTAATGCCAACAATTGCCTTCCCTCATCTTCCCATTCTTGTAATTAATAGTGCATCCTAACTTACAACTCCCTCTCCTTTTTAACAAAAGCTTTTTTCTACGGATGAAAAGAACCATTGCCACTGCAGCTTTTCTCAATTTCCATTGACAAGATTAACAACTCTACTCTCACGACTCTCCCAAGATGCACCTCAAATTTGCCTAAGCTCTTGACTTCCTTTTGGATCCAGTTGGATAAAGGCAAAGCAGCATTCTCCTCCTTGAAATTTCCATAATCCATCTCTTGCTCTTCAATAGAAGGGTGTTTAATGTAGCTCAGACGCATCCTCCTATCCTCCTGACTTGAGGCCACACCATTATCACTCCAATCAACACTACGCACATCAGAGGAATCCCAAACAGCAAAACCTCCCACATAGACAGCATCTTCCTCTAAGGAGAGAAGAAGCATCGCCTTCCTGGAAGAACAAAGAGCCATAGTGTATCCAGAAAGATTTTGTTAGGACAGAACTAGGCATCAAAACTTGGTTTTCGAGATAAAGAAGACTAGAAACCGACCTGCAATTCATAGGGCAGCAGAACTCACCCACGCAAAAATGAAACTCTCATAATGAACCTCGATAAGAGCCCAACAGAAATTTTTTCTGTCCGCTATATTTCTATCAACAGGCAAAAATCCCCCACATCAGTCTCCAATTTTACGCCAGATATCTTTGTCCCATCGATGAAGCGGCAACCCAGCAGAACAGATCCAAACAGATGCAAGTCTAGAATTTCTCTTTCACAACCAACCAAAGGGTTCCAAAAGTCCAACAGCAAAGCCGCCCAATTCGCAACCCAACTATTCTCAAACAGAACCTCCGTCGCCTCTGAGGGAGAAGGGAATACAAATAAGAACGAAACACCATCCAACTCAAAACGAGCACAACTCCAGCCATCTTCCCCGCTGGTCTACCCACGCTTGCATCTCTGCACACAACGGTGCTGAACCCCTGTCATCCTCAACTCAACTAACTAAGCACGCTTCAAAATTCCAAACGACCTTCGCAAGACTCATCGTTCACTTCAAAATCGACCTATGAATCCCCTATGGAAGAGACACTGGAAGGAGATAACTTTGGCCATTGAAGCAGCTGCAAGGAACAACTTCCGAGGAGTCAGTGAGGCACAGGGCTAGCTCCCGATGCACTCCCTGGTCCTCTCAACCATTGACTTCCACACGTGACCACCATGGTTTGCCTGAATGTATACAAATCTGCTTGAAAACCTAACCAAGCTCTCCACCCACAAAAATTTGCCTTCCCTATTCTCCAAAATTTTAAAGCCAAAGTGCTACTTCTGCCCTATAACTTCATGGAGAAACCCTTCGAGGAGCTAGCAGCCTCCTCCAGAAAATTGCAGAACCATGGGATATTTGCTCGCCATAGGCAAACCTCTCTAACAACATCTCTCCCTCTTTCAACAAGACGGATCAGCTGGCCATCGTCAGATACGTCAAAGGTCTTCCATCCAAGCTGGAAGATGAGTTTTGGCTGCGTACCCACTTTTGTCTTCAGCATGTATTATACTCCCCCGGGGAGAAGGAGAATGCAAGACAGTGGAACCAACTCTGCTAACGCCTTAAGCCGTCACTTAAAGGGGTTACTTTTCCTAGAATTCATGGTTCACCATGTAGGCCAAATCTACTATCCTATTCTCACAAAGACTATCGTAATAACCCCAACCATTTTCTTCATTTCAAAGTAGAACAAGTGAGTTCTTTCTGAATGGAGAAATCATATTACCTTTTGATAAATCTCCTCTTGCAAATCTCCCCCACTGGCATTTCCTGTCTGGGCTGTGGAATCTAAAGAAGCTACAGAAGTACAAACATAAACAGCATTAGCACTCAGTCAAATGATTTCCAAAGGTGGAATAATTGAGCCTTTTGATATCTCAAGCTCATCAGAAAGATTTGCACGGCAAACAGGCAGTTGCTAGGTCAGGTAGTTCATCTCAGTACACTTTCAGAGAAACAGTTTGAAGCGTATAATCTATGTATACGCGTGAAATATAAGCTTTGACGTAGAAACCAAAAAACATGCATATCATGCCATCAGCCAAAAAATTGGAAAACCCTATCAAGCAGGTAAATACTGTAGTAACAGAACAAAAAAGAAAAAGTACTTCATAACTCCGGCCTTCCCACCCACACCAATGTCCAGCTCCCCCATAACCTCAGGCTCCTTTTACAATCTTTGAAAATTCACAGCCAATGAAATATGTTTGAAAATAACTGATACTCATTTGAAGCTAGTATTGTCTGAAGCCTTCCAGCCAGATAAAAAAGAATGTTTTGCTGATGCAAGGCAGCAGATTTAAAAGTTAAGCAGAAAAATAAAAAAATAAAAAACTTTTTCGTTTCCATCCAACTTCAGAGTAATGAAACAAAATAACCTTTTCCTTGCCTATTAGATTCAGTTGGCCTCTAGATGGTTTTGTTCATCTGGCTCTGGGATTTACTATGTCTTGCTGTCTTGTCTATATGCATGTGCGTGAGATAGACAAAATCTGGTTTTTGGTCACGAAGGTGCAAAGTGAACCATTAAGGGTGCCAGAATTTGCAGCAAAAGGTGCCGTGATAAGTATTTATGCTATCAGTATGGTACATAACTATGTATAGAGGATTACAAAATCTGGTATTTGGGGCACGAAGGTGCAAAGTGAACCATTAAGGGTGCCAGAATTTGCAGCAAAAGGTACCGTGATAAGTATTTACGCAATCAGTATGGTACACATAAAATTACGAAATTCATGAGCTCAAAAAGATGTGGAGCACCAAAGATTAAGACAATGACTCAAATTTACTTAACTAAGTCACGTACCTGATGATGCCTCAGGAATGGCTCTTTGTGGTTGAAATAGCTGCTTCTGCTGATCAATCACATTCTGCTGCGGAAGCAACGTACCGGATGCTTGAATCCTTTGCTGCATATCTCGCTGAAGTGGATTTGGCTGTTGTTGCAGACCTACCTGCCCAGGCTGTGATTGCATGTGTGACATCATTTGCTGCTGCGATAGTGGTTGTGACTGTTGACCTTGGATTGGCATCATAGTTGCCGTGCTCTGCTGAGTTTGTTGCTGCACAGGAACTTTAGGTTGTGACTGTACCATGTGTACAGTGTGCTGATTAGTCAGCATGCTAGAATTAGTGGATTGAGTTCCAAGCAGTTGTTGCTGTTGCTCCTGGAGACCATTAACATCATTTTGAGGTCCCAACTGCTGCTGGTGCATATTTGGGAGGTTATTGTTTTGCTGGGCCATCAACTGCTGCTGCTGTAGATTGGAAAGGTTATTCTGCTGGCTCAGCAACCTCTGTTGCTGTTGCTGTTGCTGCTGCTGCATGTCAGGAATGCTATTAGGTTGCCCCATAAGCTGGTTCTGTTGCATATTTGTTGCATTTGGCAGCTGTCCCATCAGATGCTGCTGATGCTGCTGAGTTGGCAATATAGGTTGCTGCTGCTGTTGATGAATAATGGGAGATTGTTGCTGCTGCCTCTGTTGCCTGAGAACTGATTGTGGGTGTTGTTGAAGTACTGGTTGTGATGATTGTTGAACGGGATTCTGCTGATTCTGTTGAACGTTAGAGAGTTGAGATGATTGCATGACAGGTTGCTGAGAAGATTGCAATTGACTTTGCTGTAGCAAGTTCTGTTGTTGCTGCTGCTGCTGTTGCTGCATTTGGGACTGCAGAAGGGAATGCGGGATATTTCCTTGTGGGAACTTCGGTTTCATGAGCTGCTGTTGTAACGGCTGCTGGTAAAGATAATGCTGCTGATTCTGTCCCTGGGGCTGTTGCTGCCACCTCTGAGAATTGGCAAACATATTGGCAGGCACCCCTTGTCCCATTGTATTCTCTACAGAGTTGTGTGCAACCCCAGAGATGTTTTGCGTATTCTGCAAGTTCGAATTTGAGCCAACAACATTTTGCATAGTAGTTTGAGATAAACTGCTGACAGGAGGCAGAGAAGATGTTAAACCGGAAGAACCCGGCACTCCAGTTTGGGCAATGTTATTGTGCAGGTTCTGGGATAATAGCTGTTGATTAGCCGGAACTGATATAGGAAGCTGTTGCCCTTGGTTGTTAACCTGAGACATGCTCTGCGAGGCTGTTCAAGAGATAAAAAATTATGTAGTGGACAAGAGATAAGTGTATAATGCTCAAAAAATATTAAAAAGAAAGTCGAACGCCAAATAAAAGAAAACTGTATCTGAAAGCAGGGGAATCAATTGAGTTCATTTTACATTTTGCTCTATTTTGAGGGTGTTTATGAGTTGGGGGTTGCAGGTCCTTTAGAACATTCCAAGTATGCAATCATGATTGTAGTGACAACGTTTTCCTGCCGAAGCATCTACAAGGAGAAACTATAAAAGTTGTCTGACAGAATGTTTTGGCATTTACAATGTCAAGAGAATGCCACTTAGCACTATTAAGAGCTTTGGCAGCGATACTACTGCAATACGAAAGTTCGCACTAAGTTTCAGATGGTTGGATCCACCAAGGCATTAGTGGACTTTGCAGACGCTAGGTAGAAGTTATTTTCCTCTGCAGGTCGGTTGCCTAGGATTTTGAAGAGATGAACAAGAGCAGCACACCTAATGAACCCCCACTCCCCAACCCCACTTTTTCCTGCATATACTACGGCAAAGGAACGGTTTAAAATAATGCCATAATTTTCGGTCAGACTAACCTCTATAAATACCGAAATTCACCTCAATCAATGAGGTCATTTTACAAGGGAAAGGTGAACTTATTAAGTAAATATATTTAGCCCTAAACACACAGATGAAGTCGGGATACTAGATAGAATCAGGTATACAGAAACTTCACATAAATACCTGGATCCAAGGAATTTTTGCTGTTACCGGCACTGTTGGACTGCCCAGCATTGGAGAGGGTGTTTGGAGATTTTGTCTCCATTGTCAGCATCTTCAAAGATATTATCCTCAGATAATCAGACTGTAAACAATTTTTATTAAGAAAAGAAAAAATGGCATTTAGAGAAACTCAACCATGTTCCAGCACCGGCACAAGATGCAAAATATAGAACAATGTAGACAAAGGAGATATTAGCTGCAACATGCTGGTATAGAAGAGATATTTCAACGATGGATATGAGGTAAACCTGGCTTGTGGCAGCAGTATAAATCTTTTCCTCAAACCTCACAGCAATTTTCTTGAGTTCTTGTAATCCCTCTTGTCCACCAGAGAAGGGAAGATGCCTCTTCAAGGTCTCCATTCTATACATTAAACATTAAAAAGAATTGGTTGCTGCATATGCACAGACAGAGAAAACATCCATAGTAACAAGACACGTACAAGCATAAGTAGACCAGTTATATTAAATTTTGGCAACGCAGACCACAGGATATGTAACTAGAAAGACCACAAACAAAAATGTCCAGCCAAGTGACTTGCAAGGGCTCCATTAACATAATTAGGGATTAGAAAACTGAATACTACATACAAGTAAGAAAATCTAGTCATTCTGTTCCCATAAATACCTCAATCTCCTCATAACGCGCAAAGAAAAAATCGTAAGTAAGACGCCATTGAAAGGTAAAATATGTCCCCTAAACACATGTTCTCACCAAAATGTCAATCAACAAAAGACGCTTCAATTATCGAGGCCGCTAATAGAATGATCACACGCTTTCATCACTAACGAATACCACAGTTACTGTATAAAATTGGACCTTTTTCTGAGCTAGATATCTGGCATTTCCCTCGGGAAGGGAAGTCGCTGACCAGCATGCCAAGATTGCTACCTCCTTGCAAGGAATCAGCGTGCTAACGGGCAAAGGAAATGACTTGTTTTCAAATGAAAATCAATAACAGCTTCAACTTAGGGAATTACTTCTCCAATTGTAGAAGAAGATGAAGACGCTAATAACTAGCACGTACAACAACCTAATCCTAAAAAAATAATTAAAAACCCTGAAATCCCAATAATCAATTTGTACCATCAATGAATTATCAAATTCTACAAAAAATATCCCAATGCCAATCGATTCCTTTTAAGCCTGCCCAGGTGATCTACTTCATTCTCACCAACATTGGGAAATACTAGACATTAAGTATCAAAATGCCATAGAATGAGAAACCACAAGATATACAACTAGATACTTTAGATCCCTGAGTACCGCAAGTTCTGACATCATCAAAACAAACCAGGAAGAACATATGCATCAAGTAAGAGATAACTTCAGATGATGCAGGAATAAGAATAAAGATGAACCACACAAGAATTCCAAATACAAATTCCATTAATAGGCATTAGATTATGTGAAAAACTTGGAACAGGGTGAAATTAGGGCATGCAGTAAAAAGATGTGTAACATGATAATGGTGAAAGCTTACATCTTGTTGACAATCCTTTGGCGTGAATCTTGCTGCAGCTGATTCCTCCAATCACCGGCGTCCATGGCCACCGGTTCAACGCCCTGAGTTGTTGGCCTCCAGTTATTACCATCCATCACCTACAACTGTCCGGTTACAGGGAGAATTTGGAGAGAGAGAGAGAGAGTGTGTTTTGGAGAAACCTAAGAGAGATTAGCGATTGATATATGTAAGCCACACTAGCACATAATAATTCACTTTATAAGTGTTTTGAGCTTTTATACAAACCAGATAAAAGCACGTGCGTTGCGCCTAAATGCACATCTTTGTAGAAAATTATGTTAGATTACTTTTATGTAAAATCATATTTATCCGTAAAAACAACAAACATAGCTATTACATTATTTTTAAGATCTTGCTTTTGCTAAAGTTTATCTGATGGTATAAGTATCAAGGGCTCTACAGCATCTGTAATATAGTTTCATGAAGAGAAGAAGTATATCGAAGGAAATAAAATTTACTTGTTATCATTCAGATTTAGAGTTTAAAACTCATGTTCACTAACATATTCAAATGACAAGTCCAAACTTACAAGTTTTCAAGCAATCTTCAGATAGTTCATGTTATGTAAGTAGTTAACTATATCCATTATATTTACCATGTTATCCCACAAAGCATTCGAATTATATAAAGCACGTTAACAAAAAATATATCTACCATTACTCGTAGATTCTCATTATATTAAGTGTTACTATAAGTTAGACAAATAAATAATTTATTTTACTTATTTCATCACAATGCAAATTTTTTTTTTAATCTCATCAAACTCTCATTAGGTTATAACCGGATCGAATTTTCTTTCACTGCATTCTCTTGAGAAATTTTGTGTGCTCAAATACGTAGACTGGATGCATCACTCACCATTTGTGCGAGTGCGATATTTTTATAGTTAGATTAAGAATGAGATTCGTTAAATGAAAATTATGGTGCTCACTTTTAGGCGACATCGTGAAACTCATACGTGCGTGTACTAATTTCAAAAAGAAATTATGTCTCCATTTTTTGGAGCAAAAGTGGTAGATACCGCACCACTTTTGCTCGTTCAAACTAAGATCTCAAAGTTAGGGTGTGCGACATACAAATTTTGTACCTTGAAATTAAGCTTAGTGCTCTACTATAACAACCAAATTATGATAATACAAAACTTTGCATATTCATCGCCTATTTTCTGTTTACTGCCTTTACAACAGATAAAACACTTAAACCTACGAACGCATTCTAGGGTAAACTTGGTGTACTTTTTAGTCGCTTTTAATTGCTTTAGGCATCAAGAAAATGAGGTTTAAGACTTACTTTAAGGATGGTACGGATCTCACTTGGTTTATTTGGAATAGGGTGAGTCCTCATTTCTCTATCAAGATTAACGCTGATATAGTGTTGCTAATTCTCAGTGATCCATAGGTGTTCAGCTTAAAACTTCCAAAGTTATATAAATTATGACAAAGATGTTCGTTAACCTTGTTTTACTTATAGAGATTGTCCAAATGAAGATGATAGTCTTTTTATTAGCGTGAGTTTTTCAAGTTTAAATTAAGATGTATTTGTCTTCCCTATTGGTAAATGACGCCATATATTCACACACAAACGATTAGGTAAAGTTCTTTTATAGTCACAAGTTGAAAGGCTTTATGATTGCTATAATTCTTGCACTAATGTGGTTTTGATCGTAAAAACATCAATGTATAATTATGAGGATGTTACTATATTCATTAGGAAATAGAATAAGAAAATTTTTAAGGCTCCTCACCTTTTTCTTGAAGTGAAAGGTAGAAGGTAATTTTTTTTTTGGTCAAATTTACTTTTGTTTCTTTTTGTAATATTGCAATACCTTGTATAACTATTTTGCATACTAAATGGTTGTGCAAATTGCTGCAGCAGAGTTTAGATGAGAGACGTGAAGAAAATTTCAAGAGAGCCGTTGTATGATGGAAATCCCATTTAATCATGCCTGGATTGATGTGATGGAGATCAATATTCACTCAACAGAATTTTGTTGCAGTTAAGAGAATAAGATGGAACGCGAAGAAAAAGGGGATTGCTTGATATTATAGGTATTTATTTTCGAGATGTAAGATACATAAAAGATGTTGAATTTAAGTGTAATTAAAATTTACAATTGAATGGCGGTATCAAATCAATTAAATCAAGTGATACATTCTTGGTGTTAAAGAAGTTAATTGTTGGCTTAAAAGTCTCAATTAATTTTGGAGACAATACCCATGCATCTAGTATTTTAGCATTTGACAATTAACTTTGAGAGAGGAATTGTGCATCTAGCATGGAGAGATGAAGAGTTTTTCGTGGGCATTTATTCATAAATAATTAAAACCAAGGTCTATCATGGCATTAAAAAAATTTATAGGGGTAGTTTTGTCCAAAAAATGATTTACACCGATCTACACTTTTATAAGTAGTATAGACTAGTCAGACGTCCACGCGCTACGCGCATGGCTGTCTTCCTAGGTATTTTGGTAAAATTTTAATTAATTAAAAATTTAAATGAAAGAACATAAACAAAAAGATGAGAAGTTACTATTGTCATATTTGTTACCATTTCTCTGATGTGGTAGGTACTTCATTTCCTCAATATTCTGGATATAAGACGTATGTAATTTTAGCATTTAAGTTATCATACCAAATTTCATCTGCATCCACTTAAAGGAATGAACCGGTGGTAATTAAAGAAGGCATTGCTTCTAAGTTTATTAAAATAAGCATAGCAGCGGAAACCTTTGTTCCCAACCTATTCTGGTCGCACCCAAAGGCCCATTGGGATCCCATTTTGCATGACACATCCGCACAACCAACAATCAATATTAAACGCTCACAACCGGTCAAAGCGTGCACGCTCAAGTCACATGCACTTCCTACTTCTTCTACGTGACTTCATCACCAAGAAACTCATCCTTGCGCGACTCCTCATCACGCTCTGACCGTCGCACATCGCCCGTTGCCTGTCGGCGCATCTTGGCGCTTGCCGGCCTCCCCCTTGGGGTCGACCTCAGCCTCCCCTTGGGGGTCGGCCTCGGCCTTCCCCCAAAGGTTGGCCTTTGGCTTCCATACTTAGCATTTTCACTTCTCTTCAAGGGACCATACATCACTCTGCGACCACGTCGCCCTGACATCACTCCGCGACCCCGTCGCCCGGACATCACTCTGCGACCCCGTCGCCCGACATCACTCAGCGACCCCGTCGCCAGGACATCACTCCGAGACCACATCGCCCAGACTTCACTTCGCGACCCCGTCGCCCCGGACATCACTCCACGAACCCGTCACCCGGGACATCACTCCGCGACCCGGTCGCCCGGACTTCACTCTGCGACCCCGTCGCCCGGACGTCACTCCGCGACCCTAGACGTCACTTTGCGACCCCGGACGTCACTCCGCGACCCCGTCGCCCGTCGTCCGAACGTTCGCCGCGCCCGTGCGCCTCGCCGCTGATACAACCGTGCCCCCAGGCTCTCTGTCACACTATCGTGCCCCCGTCACCTTACTCACTTTTGTCGCGTCCGAGACGGGAGCAGGTCTTCGGAGGGCATCGCGCCTAGTTCGCCTGACAGTTGGGCGTCGGGTCTTCCCTACCGCTGCCAGGTCTGTGGGACTCTGCAAGGGCTTAGATTGGAGGCTAGATCAAGGGGGTTTTCTGGCCACACCGACGCTGTGGGAGCCAGTCTTTCCAAACAGACAGAGCGGCACTGTGCGGGACAGGCCGAGTGAATATGCGATCCGACAGTCCGTGGAGCACCGGCACCTGTGGACCCCCCCGGTGACGTGTCACTCCCGGGGAACGCCACGTGTCACTCCCGGGGAACGCCACGTGTCAGTTAATGACATCATCATCTCAACCTCTATAAATAGAGGTCTTGAGAATTCATTTGGAGGACTTTCACATTTTCACTTTCTCACTCTAGAATCCTAAAGAGAGAAACATACATGACCTTGACTCTGGACTTAAGCATCGGACTGTGACTGTCGTCGTGTATTCATCATGCGTTATCGCCCTCGCAGCACTGCCACCCTCAAGCTCTGTCTGGGAAGCCCTTGGTCTCTGCCCTTGTTCCACCCTTGCTGTGTCTCACATAAGTACATTTGGCATCTGACTCGGACTGTATTCCTTGTGGCACCTCCACGTCGACTGCGAACCCACTTTCCTTGGCATCAACCTTTAATAGATGGACAACTTTACTTCTTAATTTTTTACTATCAAGAACTTGATAAAATTTAGATCTTATTCTTATTTATTCTTCTAAGCTAAACTTCATTATTCATTACATTGGCAATCACAGACCAATTTATAATGTAGTTTACAAGTATGCAGTAGATTGAAAAATTTTGCATTTACAAGTTTGTGTCTTGATATGTAAGTCGTTTGGTTTAAAGGAATCTAGAAAACAAACCTTTTTATCTTACTTTAAGGCTCAAATGCTAAGCTCAAAATAAAATGTTTTCCGGTCCTCAAGTTATTCTTGCTTCCCTTCTGAAACCTGTTGGAAAGTTAAAATCAATACCACCAAATAATTTGAAATTGAGACCAAACAACAATAATTTTGCCATATCACTTTGGAATGAAATGGTGATGTAAATTTACATGAACATAATGTGTTCAACACCCACATATCGCAATTTCAAGCGGTGGTGGAGTGGCGAAAGGCCTTGAGGAATAATTTCAAGGTCCCGAGTTTGAATTTTTATACCAACGGGTCATAAAAAATTACAGTTTTGACTATTTAAACACACACACACACACACACAGTGTTGGAAAGTATTTTTTTATTTTTTATTTTTTTTGTAAAGATCATCCTTTTACGAATCAGCCAATACTAAGATTAACTTCCGAGAACTTGTTTGGGTATGAGGGCGTTAAAATAACTCTTGGAACCTCTTTAATGCAACAAAACAGAGAAGCCAGAAGCTATACATCTAACATCACATATAGTAGCTGATATAAAGTTTTTTCTTCCTTCATTCAAAGCCAAGGACTAATAATAGACGGTTGCACGAACGTTGGTCCTTACTTTAAGAACAACCACCTTTTTTCGCATAATTTTCAAAAACCCTATTCACCCCCTCTAGGGTTGTTTTATTGGTTTCACATAGTTACTGGCTATCCTACACAACAACATGATTGCTACCGTTTTAATAGATTGTGACCTGATTGTCTTCTCAAGTCCTAGAATCCTACTTACTCTATGTCATCTCCAGCTCGTTAAGCTAGCCAACTGACCGTAAAGCAAAATTCATCATTCCTACGAGTGTTAGAGAAAAATAAGAAATATCATCTCCTGTATCGAAATATTATAACTACTCGCTAAAATATTTATGTTTATGAACAAAGCATACAATTTTTTCACCTGAGAATTTCATCAGATGGCTAACATGCATAGTTAGAGATCATAATGGTGGGTGAAAGTGCTATTTACCTAGTACACTGTGGAAACTAAAGCTAAAGTATGGCCAAAGGAACGAATCAATACATATTCAAAATGCTCAATTAAAAACACAGACAACAATTTAATCAACCTGAACAAAGGCCTTAAACACGTATCACTGCTAGAGATATTCTGATGATTATTACCAAACAAGAGTGTGCAGGGGAATATAAAACTCGGTTTGACATGTTGTCATCGTACTAGTCATCCGCAAGTCTGAAAAATAGAAACAAAGTATATGTTCGGAAAAAAAAATTCAAATTCATTTTACATGTGTCTCTATTGTTTCTGTCTCTCTGGAAACTCCCCGCTAAATCATTCTCGCTGGAGATCCGAACCTACTTTTTTTTTATCCTTAAAAAATGAGCTTTCTTTTTATAAGGGCTAAAATAACTTGTTTTGGCTTTTTTATTTTTCTCTTTCTTTGAGAGAAGGTGAAGGTCAAAGCTGGAATCTTATTTTAATTAACTGGCTAAACTCGAGGAAAAGAGTATGCATAACTAAATTTCTTCTTGAAACGGTATTTTCTTTTTCAATTGAGACACGTAATTCAGGGGAGCCGCCCGGTAGACATATCAATATACGTGGATAATACATTTCCTTCCACTTCCAGTTCCACCTCTTATCGGTCAGGAGTTTCTCTTCTTTTTTGCGTATGGCATCGCCACTCCCTTTGTTAGCATCCACAAATTCGTTTTTGTTGCCTTTGCTGCCTGCACCGAGAAAGGATTTCAATTAAAAAGGAGTGGTTTTGCGAGAAGTAACTACATACTACAATATTACAAAGATTCCTGACAAACATTGACATGCCAACAAATGAAGTATCCCTTACGAACCAAACAATAGGAGAAAAATGGTTTTATTTGCGAGTTATAAGTGAAAATGTGAAACACAAGGTGAAGCCATAGGTTTGGCCCATCATAAGTCTCGTTGCTATAGTTTATCGCGGTTCCAATTTCCTTGAGCAAAAGAGATAAGTTGTATGGTTTTGGTTCCAATTGATTTCTATTTCTCAAAACCCTAGTTTAGGAGAAAAT
>JAVXUO010003052.1:0-43070 GCA_033065855.1 Escallonia rubra | reverse complement strand
AGGGAAATAATAGAACTGCAATTTATGGGTAACCGCAGGGGGGAGGAATCGAACACGGGACCTCGAGGTCACTCCTCGAGGCCCCTTGCCAACTCAACCAACCCCCTTGGTTGAAATTAGAAACTTAGATCATCAATAAACACAATGTTAGCTTCTTTGAAAATGATATTCAATTAAATTGTAAGGTTAAGATAGAGACATCGTACCATTCAATGTAACGTGAAAGTTACAAAGATATTATTGGTCATCTGAAAACATATGACAAGCATTATGAAGTAATGTCCAAGTTATTGACCCAAAGTGGCTTTTCGTGGAATTGTTATTCCAATATGATTAGCGTTTATAGTGAAACTGCTTGGAACGCGTATGTCAAGGTAAAAAACATATTAATCTCTCTTATTTTTTAAACAATTGGAACGTTACTTATTTAGTTCTATATTTACTTTTTGTAGGATCTTCCCGATGCAAAGCCATATAGAAGAAAGGTAATTGAGAATTGAGAAGATTTATCAGCTATATGTGGACAAGATCGAGCAACAGGGGAAGGAGCTGAGACTGATGTTGAAGGTTACAATGAGCTGGTATCTAATGATGCAAATCAGCACTCATAAGACTTAAGATATGGAGCCAAGTCAGCCAACAAAGAACTTATGAACTTTGAATTGTTTTCAAGCTTAGTTTTTTAGGAGCTATTATCTTATTTACTGGTAAAGATCTAACTTGTTAATCGCTTCATTTTGTTAAGTCTAAGCACATTTTTATCTTTGAGAATATTTTCTTATTGTCAAGTACTAGCATATCATTAAAGTTCTAATATTCAGCTGTTAGGTTGCAAATTCAAGTTTTCTTTTCAATTAGTTGCATTTTTACATTTTGTACCTAAGTCATCGTGCGTGTACTTTATTATTTTTTTTTCTTTTCTTATGTTCTATAGGGTGGGTTGGGTTGGGTTGGGTTGGGTTGGGTTGGGTTGGGTGGGACGGGGTGGGGCGGGGGGTAAGTGTTGTTGGGTATGATTTGATAAGAAAAATATAAAACTCTCATTTTGCATATTTACCTCTTATTTTTTTACTTAAGTAATTTCAATTCTTAATCTAATTTTTTGTGCTAACCAATCAATGGAATTACAAATTCTACTCAATTCCAAGTCAATTCCAATTCCATAAGAATTGGAATTGAATTACAATTCTCAATTCCAATTCCAATTCCGTTTGCCAATTAGGGAAATTGGATTCAGACAGGCATTGCTGTTACTTGCTGGTTCACATTTATTGTGTTGCCAAGTTAGGTTTGCTTTTGATTAGTCTTTATCATGGCAATTTTGCTGCTGACAATGGCAATGCAACTTTAAGTCCATTCTCATGCAATAATAGACCAGGTAGGAACACATGACTCATATGCAGTTCCACAAAACAACACCTCTTGTCACACTCAATGTGAACTTGCTGCTTGAGAAAAGGAAAATACTCTATGACCCGCATTAGTCCTTACCATCCAGGATTGTTACGTGTATATATATACTAAAATAATTTTTTTGCTTCATTTAGTTCCCTATTTTTTTTATGGGATCTCTCGCTTGATTCATTGATGTTAAATGATCAGGACTATACAATGCTTACTCTAAAACTAGGCTCCGCAAAGGAAATTATTTGCGGGCAACAGTTTTTTGCGACCGACGAGGTATTCCAATGAAGGATTTTTCGAGAGAGAGAAGAGTAAGAGAAACTGAGGTGGCAGTTCCAATGAACACATTATAAAATGGAAGGATGTTGTAACTTGGTTTTTGAGCATTGTGACATCTTATTAAGCCTAAAGAGACTGGAGAGAGAGTACTTACAATAACCGATGCGTGTAGCATAATCTCGCATTGAAATATGCATCATGCCAACAACCTTTTGAGCTCAAACCATAATAGTATTATGGCTAGAGAGTACTTACTGTGGCTAATGTGTAACCAATTTCATCACCCGAATTTGAAAAGTGCTCCTCATGTCAACGAACCCCACCTACTAATTAAACGAACACCACAAACATGTTTCTGGCCCTCAAGATCACGAGCCAGAAAAGGGATATCAAGTGGCCAAAGATGTTTCTGGCCATCTCAACATCTTAAAAAATGCAGTGTGAAGACTTGTATAAGAACCCACATGGGGACGGAATTCAGAAATCACATCCAAATTTGACCAGTGAAATCATTCACAATCTTTGTACATCTGCCAACCACACATGAATGAGAAAAGGAAACAAGAGCATTTAAGGGCTGCGTACACCAACATGGGTGTACTCATTGGGCATCCCAGTGTAAAACCAACTCATTGCGTAGCGAAAAGGAAATACAAAGTGCTATGATTTTCTTGTATCAGAGCACGCATGTGACTCGAAGTACCATCAATTCATTAAATGAAAATGATTGCTCTTTCCGAAAAAATGGGTCTCGTGACGGTATACGGTGCTTTCAGCCTTTATAACCAGGCAAGAGGTTAGGTGCATGACAAGGACCATGTGCATCTCTGTAAGTTAGCCAAGGGACAATTGAAGTTATTATTATGCGTATAATAATGTACCATGGTCGTGCATATGAATATGTGTGGACCTAATACTAATTGATCGTCTCACCTTTTTTTTTTTTTTGGTTAACGGAAGAATATATTCAAGCACCAGACAAAAACAAGTTCAAAACAAGCAATGTTCCTAAACTTCTTCCAAGTTAGACAAAAGATTGGAAGAAGAAGGAACAAAATCAAAAAGATTACATTGAAAAGCAACAGCAGCAAGCTTATGGGCTCCAGAATTGGCACATCTTGGAATAGCACTCAAATTCCAGCAATTTGCTCTCATGAGAAGAGTTTTGGCTTCTTCAAGAATTGGTTTAGTTCTCCAATTCTCGTTCAGGTTGGAGCCTTTTAACGTATTGATAATCACCTCCGCGTCGCCTTCGAATATGACATACTCCTTCTTGTATTGAACTGCCGATCGAATGGCAAGAAGCGCTGCACTGGCCTCTGCGACTTCCGCAAGTCCTGTTTTGATTAATTCGGTATGACCATATTTGCATTCACCCAGGTGGTCACGGCATACAATGGCAGCACACGCATGTGATCCTCGGATGGCCGCATCAAAATTAATCTTAATCCAACCTACCGGAGGTGCATTCCAAATATTGTTGACAATCTTCAAACTGTTGGAGTTTGCTAGTGCTCCCCATTTGTCTAGTGCCATTGTATTGATTTTCCTTGCCAAAGACAGAGGTTCAATAGGACACTTCTCATGTAAGAGTTTGTTTCTGGCAAACCAAACAAGTTCCATGAGTGACGCTGCAAAGATGATGTATCTGATCTGGAACTCCTTTTCAAAATTTGGGATTTTCAGCATAATGTTGAGCCAAGAGATGGGATCTTTGTTGGAGGAAGGAGGTCGACATCCAAAGATAGACTGCATCCAAAGTAGCCGGGTTATGTTACAATTGATGAAAAGGTGAGTGGAAGTTTCTGGCATAGCATCACAAAGGGTACAATTCGGATCAATGCTTAAATTATGACTAGCCATAGTTTGCTTGAGAGGAAGGATATTCCAAGCAATTCTCCATATCATGATCTTGTGCCTTGCCATAATTTTTGCACCCCACAGATTTTTCCAGAAATTGGGTGGGAATTGAGAATAAGATGGGAACCTGTGTGCATTAGCCACTAAATATGCAGATTTAGTGGTGAATTTTCCGGACTTGTTATAGATCCAAGCTAACTGATCTTGGGATTGAGAGGAAGAGATTTTGATTCCTATAATGGCCTCAGCAGTGTGGCTATCGAAAATGTTCTCAATTAAGGTGGTATTCCATCTTTTTGTACCAGGAAGAAGAAGGTCTACCACAAGATTAAATTCACCATTCCTACAAGCTGAATTTGCAGGGTGCATACCATCAAAAATGGGAATCCACGGGTCTTCCCAAATATTAATCGAGTGGCCATTTCCAATAAGAAAGCCTATACCCTTAGCCAGAATACCCTGACTTTTACAAACTCCTTTCCATATCCAGGAAGAAGCCTTTTTGGGCTTGTGAAGAAGGAATTGCACACCTCTTAGATACTTGGACTTCATTATTTGAACCCACAAACAGTTCGGATTCGAAAGAACTGACCATCCAAGCTTCGAAATAAGGGCCAAATTGATATCTCTCATTCGTTTGAAGCCCATTCCACCAAGAGCTTTCGGAATACAAAGAGAGTCCCGAGCTTTAGGATGAAAGTGATGAAGTCCGTCTTGCTTGAAACCCCACCAAAATTGCCTTATCAATTGATCAATCTTGTTGCAAACATTCTGAGGAAGAAGAAAGGTAGACATAGCATAGCTTGGAATCGCCATTGCTGTAGATTTAATGAGCGTTGCATGTCCCGCCATGGATAACACTTTTGATTTCCAACCAGCGAGCCTCCTTTCTACTCTTTCCACTATATCTGCGAAGACATTTTTCTTTGGCTGGTTTATGAACAGAGGGAGACCCAAGTATTTTGAGTCTTTAGGGGCTCGCTTGAAGCCCAGGAGATTGCAAATATCTCGAGAACAACTACCTCCAACCTTGTTGCTGAAATGTATTTGGGATTTTCCATTGTTCATGCATTGGCCCGACCACTTGTTATATGTTTCCAAATTTTTCCGAATACATTCAGCTTCTCGATTATTGGCCCTGCAAAATATGAATAAATCATCAGCAAAAAGTAGGTGCGAAATAGAGGGGCTGCCTCTACTTGCTTTAATACCATGAATGTTCCCAGCTTGCTCATCACGGAGAATTAATCGAGTTATAACTTCGGAGACTAGAATAAACAGGAATGGGGACAACGGATCTCCTTGTCTCAATCCTCTCTGAGGAAAAATACATCCAAACGGGATGCCATTAATAATGGTAGAGAAAGAGGTTGTAGATATGCATTCATTTACCCAGTTGATCCAAGTTTGCGGGAAACCAAAATTTTCCAGGACTTTGATTACGAAAGACCATTCGACTTTATCATAAGCCTTCTCCATATCTAATTTGATAGCCATAAGCCCAGCGCCTTTCTTCTTTCGCATAGTATGCCAAATCTCTTGGACAATCACGCTGTTATCGGTAATCAATCTCCCTGGCACAAACGCTGCTTGTAAGGGGGATACAAGTTTAGCAAGGAGGGGCTTGAGTTTATTGGCCATGATCTTTGAAATTACTTTGTAAACAACGTTACAAAGACTGATGGGCCGATAATGGTTTGGACTGGTGGGATGAGGAGTCTTGGGGATTAAAGCTAAGAAGGTGTGATTCAGTTCATGCAGCTTCGAACCATTAGCAAAGAAATCCTGGACCATGTTGCAAACATCCGATTTAACAGATTCCCAGTATGTCTTGTAAAAAAGAGCTGGCATCCCTCCTGGTCCTGGGGCTTTCAAGGAGTCAAATTTCATCAGAACTTTGGAAATTTCAGCGGTCGATGGAATAGAACACAGCAAGCACGCTTCTTCCTCCGTAATCCTTGGAGTGATTAGATTATCCAAATTAGATGGGAAGCTAGGATTGGAGGTCTCGAACAACTGTTGAAAATTTTGAGTGAAGCATTGACCAATTTCTTCTCTGTCTGAAATCCATTTTCCATCCAGGTTTCTGATGAAATCTATTGTGTTTTTCCTTCTGCGAATAACCGTACTCAAGTGGAAAAACTTAGTATTCAAGTCGCCTTCATTTCTCCATGAAATTCTTGACTTCTGGTGCCAAAGCCATTCCTCTCTGCAAAGTTGTTCTTGAAGCTCTAATTTCAAATTTGTTTCCATCTCCAAGTTCTTTACAGAAGGTTCACTCTGTTGTAACCTGTTCAGTAATGAAGTGAGCTGTCCTATACGGGATTGAATATGTCCAAAATGAGAGCTGTTCCATTTGCGCAGGGCCTTGCTAGTACATTCAACTTTCCGACAGAGAATTGTTTCTGGTGTCCCCAATTGAGGTAGGCTCCAAGCAGATTGAACCACGTAATGGGAGGTAGGATCTCGGGTCCATGCAGCTTCAAACTTAAACGGCTTCAATCCACAGTATAAAGGTTTGTGGGTCTTGAAGACTATGGGTAAATGGTCTGAGGCCTTTCCGGGAAGATGCGTAACTGAAGCATCAGGGAAGAGGGTACACCAGGCATTGTTAGCATATGCTTTATCAAGACGTTCTTTAATGTTTGCACTCAAGGGACGGTTGTTGCTCCAAGTGAAAGGATTGCCAGAAAAACCAAGGTCGATCATATGATGAAGGTTGATGAATTCACAGATACCTCCTGAAGAAGGATTTGCCACAGGTCTGCCACCTTTTTTCTCTGATTGGTTTGCCACCGCATTAAAATCTCCTATACAGGTCCATGGTCCTTCAAAAGCTTCTGCCAAAACACACATTTCTGTCCAGAACTTACGTTTGCATTCCCAATGAGGAGGACCATAAACAGCAGAGAGCATCCAGGGGGTATCAGGGGGGTCGGAAAAAATCAGAGCATTTATGATGTTTTTGGTTTGGAGAGTGATCTCAAGGTCCACCCCATTTTTCCAGGCCAAACAGAGACCCCCCGATAATTTTTTGGATCCTGAGGGAGGGACAATACAGAAATTATAAAAGCTGAGTGAAGAGAGAATTTGGATGAGATTAGCAGAAGAAGAGATGGTTTCAGAAATGAAGAGGACATCAGAATTTAAGGTTCTGACATCAGATTTGAGGGCCCTGACGCTAGCTTTGCGTCCAAGCCCTCGAGCGTTCCACGCTTGAAGAATCATGGTGGTTTCGGTGATAAGTCGGGACTTACCACCTTTTGGAGTTCAGAGTAGCTTGAGGGAGGAAGAGGACTTTGGGGAATGGGGGAGTTGCTGGCTTGGGCGAAAACTACTTGTTTATGTCTGGCCAGAGTTTTCAGTCTACGGAGTTGGCTTGCTCTGGCTTGAGGAGAGGAATGAGTAGTCTTGTATTTGCTATTGGGGACTTTGGCTTGGGTTGGGCTCACACCAATAACATCCTGAAGAGTATCTATATTTGGGCCAAGGTTTTGGGTTTTGGGTTTTTTTATTTCGGACTTTTGGTCAAATGGGTTTTTTCGTTTGGGCTTAGGGGAAGGGGGGTCCAACAATTTGGTCTTATGCCCTTCTTCAGTAACCAACCGGTTGGAGGGTGGTCTTTCTTGTTGTAGTTGTTGACATCCCATAGTAACAGCAGAGATTGGTATGGAGTCTACAGGAGGTAAGGCTTTGAAATGAGGGAAGAAAGGGAGTTTTTTGGCTGTGGTGGTTGGGCTGGTAGCCGAAATGCAGGGATTAGACATGGTGGTTTGATTGTAGACTTCTGTCAGATGCCCATGTGGGGTGGGAGATAATTCCTCGGTAAGAGTGCAGCTAGTCGGTCTTGTGAAAATTTCCCGGCCTCCGTCAATTTCCGGTGGGATCTCAGGTGAAGCGCTCCTGTTCGACGTAAGATTGACTCTTTGGCCTGGATGAAGCAGATTTGCTTGTTCTTTCGGCATGGCTTGGGGATTCCATTCGGCAGTTCGAGGGAGAGATCCAGAAAAGTCTGCCCGAAGCCAAGGGCCATAAGGGTTTGTTTTTGTTTCTGGGAACGATAATGGCATTTGCGAGCATCCCTTGTGAACGTGGCCAATTCTGCCACAATTAAAGCAAAAATCAGGTAGTCTTTCGTACTTGAGATTGATCCAAGAGGTGGAAGACACTTCTTTAGATCTGTGAAAACCTGTATGAATGGGTTGACGGATATCAATCACAACTTGAATCCGAAGGAATTTGCACCAAGCAATGTTCCCATCCGCCGTGAAATCAATATCTTTCAGTTCCCCGATTTTTGCTCCAATTCTCTCAGCATTTGCTTTTGTCATTTGGTTGGGAGGGAGACCATAGATACGAATCCAGAAAGGAGAGTGATGGAATTCAATTTCATCTAGAGTGAGATTTGCAGGCCAGTCACGTAGAACCAGATGGGAGCTCATAATCGACCAGGGTCTAGCATCCAAAATTCGTTTGCGATCCCACTCATGGTTAAAGGATATGCTGAAAACATTGTCCTCTTGGTGTTTGACTTGCATACCTTTGGATGGGTTCCAGGCTTTGAGAAGAATGGAGTGTGCTAGCTTAGCATTGATTTTCTTTGGACTGATGACTTTTGCTACGAGAGTAAGAGCATACTCTTTAGCTGCGTTAGAGTCATCAGCTTCAAGATCAAGATGGTCCTCAAACAAGAGGGAGTGGGTTTTGTTGATAATGGTGTCCATAACAGAGATGGTTTAAAGACGGTAGTCTGTAGCAATAATGGGTGTTGTTGATGAGGTGCTAGGTGGTTGTGGGAAGTAAAGGCTTACGGACAGAGGTATTTTGGAGGTTCTGGGAATGGATCATTGAGTCATGAGTTAGGTTGGGCATAAAGTGGAAAGGGAGTTAAAGATTGTATTTGGAAAAAAGGATAACAGGGTATTGGTGGATGAATTAATCATCAGGAATCTCCGGCAATCTCCGGCGGAGAAAAGTGACGCTACTCGTAAGGAGAGCGTGGAGGAGTTGGTGAGACCTCTTTGTGACCCATTATTGATCGTCTCACCTTCTTACTCGGATATGCTCCCTACAATATACGTGCACATCTTTTCTTCTTTTACCATTTTTCTGTTGGTAGGGGAAGGTAAGATTTGCGGTCTCTGTTTCTAATCTCCAGGGGATTTTCTCCCCAACGTGAGCGCTTCGCAATGGAGATGTTATTACAGGTGGGTCAGCTTGTTTTTTTTTAACTATCTTAGTTTATATAAAGGTTCAATGTGTATAATTGTGTACACTTGTATTCTAACAGGCGTGGACCCAATTGAATAGGGCTGGACCGGCCAAGTCCACTCTTAAGAAATCGTACGCATGCCCAATTCAGTCCATCTAAGTTAATCAATTGTCTCTAAATATTTTTAGTGACTTTTATTTAATGACACTAAAAAAATGTTGCTAATAATTATCGTTGAAAAAAACCACTAAAAATATTTAGCGACTATTAGTTGTCACTATACACGGGGTTGGAGGAAGATTCCTACTACCCGGGCTAGAACCAAAGTTTGTTCTAATATCCATTCACGTCCAGTCCTTGAAAATTTTGGTGGGTACAGGCTGGACATGGACTGTGCAAGGGTTGTCCGTGATTACAAATTAGTTTTGTACTTAATTTTTAAGCATATCAATTAGCATTCAAGTCTACCAATTATCATAATGAAGAAAAATATAGTGAAGTATCAAAATAGATTTAAATATAAGCATGGAAACATGTTTTAGATCTCCAAACCTATACGCTAAGAGGATTTTCAAGACTAAAGAGAAAAAAACATATATTGTAGCACATTTAGTTTACATACATAAGTCATGTTACATAAAAGTTGGAGGGGCTGATTATCAATGGGCTGGGCGGCGCCTTGACAACTATTGTTCATGCACAACTCATACTTTTTACAAACTCAAGATTTTATGTCCACGTCTACCCCGCCTCTGTAAAAGTAAGCTCATGCTCATATTTCTACAGGCTAACAAACGGTTGTCCAGCCCAAGTTGCACAACCACAATAGATCATCTTTTTTTCTTTGTGGATATGGTCCCTACAACATACATTCACATTTTTTTTCCATTTTGTTTTTCTGTTGGTTGGGTGTTGGGGTTGCGAGGGCTAGATTTGTAGTCTCTATATCCAATCTTCTTAGAATTTTCTCTTGAGTGTGAGCTCCTTCCAATGGGGATGTTAGTGTTAATATGTATAGTAGGTTCTAAACTTGTCTAGAATTCGATTATGGTTATTAGCATTAGGTCAACATGTTCTCAAGTATCTTAGCTTATATTGTCGTTCTTCTCATTATCTAACAACTTAAAATTTTAGAATAAATGATAACTTAACATTGAGTACTCGTGTGCAAGAGCTCTGATCTCAAATTTGACGAATCTTGAAAAGGCATCCAGAGCTTTCTGCATTTTGTAAAAGTCTATTAGTACGTGCATATGCATCTTATACATATACATATGCCCACATGAACGATATATTTGGATGAGACCCGGGTTTTGTAGGAATAGCTTACAACTCTCGTAGCGACAAACTAATGATGGTCCCAACATATGTTAGTGACTTTTATTGAGTGACGCTAAAAAAATACAATTCAAAATTATCACTAATTAAAGGTGTCTGCAAAACTATTACTAACAATATTTAACGACTATTAATTATCACTGCATAACAGTTTGTAGGTTATTTCTAATACAAGGGTTGCAGGAAAATATTTTGAATTTAAATTTCGCAACGAATAGCTGTGGCCACTCCATGTTATTAACTTTTTAGGCATTTTACTCTTTTATAAGCTACAACTATAAAAAGAGAAAAAATAGGAGGACGTAAGATTTTTTTTTTTGGCCATAATGATCCAAATCAAAATGTTGACGTACACGGGTCCAAACTACATCCAAAAAGAATTATGAATAACCAGAGCAATTAAAGACCACCATATGACAACCCATATGGCAGGAATTGGCATGCAAAGCCCACTTGTACACACTACAAGAAAATCAACTTTGGCGACGGACTTTTAGTGGCAGATGGACTTCCATCGCTAAAAGCCACCTTTAGCGACGGATTTCTCCATCACTAAAAGTCCATCAAGAAAAGTTTTCAGCGACGAATGATCAGTTGCTAAAAGATTTTTTCACTGTCTTTATTTTTAACGACGGATTCCAATCCGTACCTAACATTATCTTTTTCAATTTTTTTTACTACCGTTAGCGACGGAATCTGCCACTAAAAGTAAAAAAAGTTTGAAAAAAAAAAGACTTTTAGTGATGGACCTTCAGCGACGGGCAAGATCTGTTGCTAAAAGTAGATTTCTATGAAACCCTAGTTTCTTCTTTCCTTTTCCACCGCACACGCTCTCTCTCTCTCTCCCCCGCCGTAATCCCCCCCCTCCCACACCCCCACTCCGGCCTCCTCTTTACTGCCGTAATTCCGCTTCTACAGCCCCGCCGTAACCCTACCCTTGCCACGCCGTAACCCCGGTCAGAGCCCCAACATTGTTACCCCGCCACAGCCCCGTCGTAACGCTGCCACAGCTTTGTCCCTGCTGTAAGAGACGCCCCCACCTTGCACCACTGCTGCACCTCATTGCCTGCTACCTTGCGCTACTACCACCGGCTGCCTTGTGCCACTGCCGCCGGTTACCTTCAATCACTGCTGCTAAAGGCTCAATTTTTGGAAGTTGATTAAAAATTTTTGTTATAAATATAAGGTTGTTAAAAATGTGAAGGGCTAATTATACCTATGTCCCTGAGATTAGGGGTAATTACAATCAAGGATACAAAGTTTCAAAATGTAACATTTCGTGACCAAAAGTATTTTAAATGTATCACCCGTGTCCATCCGTCAGGATTCCGTCCAAAAAGTGTACTTTTTTATGATGTCATCAATACGTATTTTTAAAATGACGATAATACCCCTGTACTTTATATACATAATATTTTAAAATTTCAATCTACCAATTAGGGTTTCAAAACCCTAATTTACAAACCCTAATTTTCAAAACCAATTAGGGATTCAATTCAATCTGCAATTCAATTCAATCTGTAATTCAATCCAATCTTCAATTCAATTCAACCGCCGAAGGTCAGGGTGCAGCGCCGGGGACGGGGGAGGAAGGTCGGGGTGCAGCGCCGGGGATGGGGGATGAAGATGGGTTGCAGCGCAGACGGGGAAGGGGGAGGAAGATGCTTAATCGAGCCTCTGCGAGCATCGCGCCGAAGCCACTGTGCTGCTACACCATTGCAACTGCCGAAGCCACCGTGCTGCTACACCACTGAAACCGCCAAAGCCACCGTGCTGCTACACCACTGAAACCGGCGATCAACTCCGGCGCTCATTCCGATCGACCAGTGAAGGCGACGCCGACGACGGGGAAGGGGAAAGGGAAGAGGGAGGGTGAGGGTGAGGGCGACGGGGAAGGGGAAAGGGTAGGGTGGGGGCGACGGGGAAATGAAAGGGGTAGGGTGGGGGCGACGGGGAAGGGGATGGGGTAGGGGGAGGCACATGCGACAGGGAGGCACATGCGAGGGGAGGGGGGAGACAATGAAAATTAGGGTTTCATGTGGTCCTAGGGGCAAATCAGGATTTCAACTTTTATTTAGGGGCAACTTGGTCTTTTTGTCAGGACCGTTAAGTATTTTGGTATTCCGTTTGTCAATGGACATAAGTGTTACATTTTGAAACTTTGTGTCCTCGCGTGTAATTACCCCCAAACCTCAGGGACATAGGTGTAATTAGCCCAAATGTGAAATAAAATTTTGTATGAGATTGTTAGGAAAATGAAATTGGATTATTTTTTTATAAATATGAGGTTGTTTAAATGTGAAATTGGATTTTGTATGAGATTGTACGATTTTTTACTAGATTGTTATAAATATAAAATTGTTATAAGTGTTATAAATGTGAAACTGAATTTTGTACGAGAAATACAAGATTGTTTATATATCTTATTAATGGTTTATGAAATTTACATTGTGGTTGCATTGAAGATTGCTTTAGAGATTTGGATCCCGTGGTTTAATACACGGACATAATTTTACTCCCGGCTTGGACATAATTTTGGACTCCAACTCAGGATAGAAAATTTGAAATAGTTAACTACTCAAATGAATAATTTAAAGCTCTTAAAAAAGATAATTAAAAACAACCCTAAACCCTAATTATAAACAACCTTAAATACGACCCTAAATCTTAATTAAGCCCTAAAAACTAACTCTAATTAAATACAACCCTAATTTTTTGAGGACAAGACTCGAACAACTAGTTTAGAGGGAACCCAGTCGACTGCATTGGGAATACAGTCGACTGTAATCGCAGTTTTGCTTATTTAATGTCTCTAACGGCTATATTTCATATGTTCTCTATATAAATGATTACGGACTTCATCATACACCATGGAAATCATATTCTAAGCCTCCATTCATTAGAAAAACATCAAGGCTCTTAGATTAATTTTTTTTTCTCTTTATCTTCATGATTTTACATCACTAAAGAGAGCATATTTGTGAGCAATTTTTTAATTGAGAATGAGCATTCTTCAAGTCATCAATTTTCTCATCTCTCTATTGTACTAAATCTTCATTTGTACTCATTTCCTTTCAAGATGGTTTCTTTATACATAATTGATCTTTGTAAAAGGATTGTTATCAAGGCTTGAGTGTGCTTTGTAGATTCAAGGCTTGTGCTTGGTGTGGAGATATCACCAAGTGTTGTAAGAGTTTTGATCTTGACCCAAAAAAAGATTGTTGTTAGTGGATTCTAATACTCTTGCAAGGGACTTCCTTGAGGAGGTGGATGTACGCTTAAGTGTAATTTAAACCGAATCATTTAAATCTCCTCGTCAAGTATTTCTAACTCAATCTCTTTACTTACTGCTCTACAATTGCTTGAGATTGTGTAGTTAGCATCTTCATTGAAGTATTACTTGGTTTGATTGAGATTCTTGATCGTGCTTAGTTTAAATTCTCCATTAATTTTAAAAAATCTTATTCACCCCTTCTAGAGTTTTTTTATTGGTTTCCTTACGTTTGGTGGTGCTTTTCCTTTTTCCTTCCCCCCCGCCTCCCTCCTTTCCATTCATCTATCCTTTAACTCGCTAGATTTTTAAGGTTTTGATGTATTTGAGCTTCTCCCCTTAAGTGTTCCCTCCCCTAACTGTTGGCAGCACTTGCCTATACCCTGCATATCCCCTTCCTTTATTACCTCCTATGTGGTTTTCCACCTCCTGCTAATATTGGAATTGCTCCCTTTGTTAGAGTACTGATTGTTTGGTGGGTTGTGGAACATGGTTAGATGTTTTGTTGTGACTAAGTTGTTTAGGTGGGTTTAATGTGTTTGGGTGGTGGTTGTTGGATTGTTGTTGAGCTGGGTACATATAATTTCGATAGAGTTGTGGATCTCTTATGGTTTAGTGGTAGTTAGGACTGGTAATTGGCATTTTGTTGACACGAAGAATTCTTATTTTCAGTTCAGTCGTTGCATCGATAAAGCACATGAGTAGGCGTGAAAGTGGATGCTATAAGGATTTTGATGCGGGGCGAAATGGATGTTCGGCCTTGAGGCTCATTTATGGAAGATCTAAGGTGTGAACTGTGAGGACAACGGATCAAGCAAGGAACCAGATTCATGTACAATTTTGGTTCCAAACAGTAAGGTGAAAAAGGTTAAATATCTGATTTGTTTTATAACCTTACTGTTATTTTCAGTCTAATTGGATCGACCAGATTTCTAGCATTATTTGTAAATCTCTAAGTCTTGGCAAGTTATTATACGTTAGACTAAAGTGCACGATATGCTTTGTTTTGATTTGGTTGTAAAAATTTGTGTAGAAAGCCTTTCAACAATCTAACCTATTCGGTCATGTTCATCTTTTGTACATAGTCAGAGATATGTCGTGACCTACTATTGGTTTGTGATGCCCTAAAAATCTCAAAAACTTTATAATCTTTCTTATCAACGTTGTTATCTTATTACCAAGGAAAATAAATACATACTTTGTCGCAATTAAAAAAAAATAAAGGACCTATTAGGTAGCCTTTAAATAATTTCATCTATGCGTTCATGTTCATTTGTTGTACAGAGTCACGTCTACATCGTGACCTATTATTTGTTTGTGACGCTCTAAGGCAACTAGAAAACTTTGTAGTATTTGTTATTAATGTTATTCTCTTATTAACGTTTTGGAAGGTGGGCGCAACATTTTGATGGGAAAAGGGATAAGGTCACACAAATATGCGTACCTACCCAGCCTTGCCAACTAGGCCCCGTACTACTATTCATAAATTTATTATGTCCATTTCGGGCCCCTGAATTTTATCCCACCCGTACACTTTCCTAAATAAGCGAGAGACCAGAACAAATAGACTGACGACCTATATGTTGGGGCACTGCCTCTCTTTTTGCTTAGCCTTTCGTACCAAAAATTAAGAGAAAGGTAAAATATTTTTTTTTACAACCAAAAAAATGTTATCCGTCAACAAAAAAGTTGGCTTCATTTTCTTTGGAGGGGAACTGTTTTACTTAGTATCTAGTTAAGAACGAACTTTACAATATTGATATTTCTTAACAGTTTATTGCCCCCTTCCAAATATTACTTGCCACTAAAAGTGTTTTACCCCGCTATTCGTACCTTTTAGATAAATTTACTAAAAAGATCTGAAGTTAACGAGCAAGGATGCTACCTTTCAAAGGACTGTGTTTCCTTGAACACACACCTACATGACTGCAATAAGTGAGTGTCACATGGGTTAGCTACAATGCCTTAGCTATTTAATTGTGTTAGCTACAATGCATTTTATGTAGTGTCAATATTAAATGCTCACATAAAGGCGCGCGCACATTTGGAAAACTAACATCAAGGGGGGTCTAACTTCTCAAAGCAGACGATTAAATGGTGGCAGCTACAATATGACAGCTCATGCATATCGTATTATACACCAGTTTAAAACGCTTTCTTGATCGGATGACGGAACTGAAGATGATCGGTTTAGCAGCTGTGCTAATTTTCTATGATATTTGCTATATTGGTATTGTTTTTCATTCATTCAGGATTTTTTTAGGAAGTAAGAGATTACTGACCGATGCAGTCTTACTAGCTACTTTTTCCAGTAAAGCACGAACAAGAGTATATCTAGATATTAATTTCAATAAATAGCATGTTAATTGCCAAGTAGTCAGCACAACTTTGTAAAACCCTTTATATATTGATAAATGTTTCTAATACTTTTCAAAAAAAGATATGTAAAGGGAAACAGGGTTTAAGGTTACCTGGGGACGGAGAATGAAACTTTGAATTTAGAAAATCATGTAGTTTAGCTTCCCTTTATGCATAAGCGTTTTCAATTGAAATTTTGGAATAAAGTTAAACAGAACATCTTGTTTCATAGGCTGTTGTACACTTGAGTTGTCTAGTTAAAAGATTAACATTTTGTGATTCATGCACTTTTAGTAGAAAATAAGTATATGCAAAGACGTTATAGCGTGAAAAAAGAGACGCTCAAATCGTAATATATTGTTTAGCGTCAAAAAAGGAATGTTTTGCTTTTATAATTTAAAATAGTAGATGTTTCGGCTTTGGGTCCCTTCGTAGTTTCACTACTGTTATTTATATCTTTGCGTTGCTCCAGAACCTACTTTCAAAAACTTGATCAAATTTATCTGAAGTCATCAATGTTTTGATGCTCAATTCTCGCACAAACTATACCTCTCGCTTTACATTATTGCACTCTGTTACCAACGTGCGAAACTTTCATTCTAGACCCTTTCTCACTTAATCAGCAAAAAATACTTAGATTTCACGTTCCCTTATGTTTTTATACATGTTTTCTTTGACGCAAAAGTTCCGAGCCGCAAACGAAAAGAAAAAAGGGAAACAAAAGTAAGGCAAAAAGTATGATCTCGTTTCCTATTCAGACGTAACCTTAGCATTTTTTTTTTGCCCCCACTATACCAAAGAATAATGCGGTTCTTTTCCTGTATTGATATTATAATTACTTGACCTAAAGAATAATGTAGAAGCTTGTATTGTATCCCTTCTAACTTTAACTTTATGATGTCAGATTTTCTGGATGCCATTACACAAACTGTCTATGAATTTGTGTAAGAACTAGAAAAGCAACTACCTTTTGTTGAGTAAAAAATGAAAAGTACACGCAATATGCTAAAAAAAATTAATGTATTCTTTTGATGTGGAAAAGGCGTTATGGATAGATTTTGTCCTCTTCCAACCATCATTGTTGCTAATTATCACTAAAATCTTCTTGTCTTCATTGATACCGACAAGTTAGTGGCAGATAGGAGTTGCACGTGACTTTAAAACTTGAACTGCCAGTAAACCTTTGAGTTATCTGTCGTTCAAAACTTAGTAATGGTTAATAATCTTAACAAAAAATCTACACTTTCTTTTTTTCTTTCAGTTCTGAAATTGCACATATATCTTGAGTTCTGTGCGGATCGCGATCTCCTACTAATGATATTGGTTGTTTTGAATTTGGCTGCATCTTATTGTCATCCTCAACGACAAGTTATAATTGGTCAATGTTACCTAGAGAAAAGTTGTTGGCGTTTATTTACATGCAAATATAACTGTGGCCAAAAGACGATTTTCAAACTTGCTCTCTATTATAAGTTATAAGTCGTGAAGTTGGAGCACTAATAGCGTGCATATGTAAGAAGTATAATAGTTCAGACACTTAACCCCCTAGTCCTTAACCTCGCAACAGAATCGCCCATTGACAAACACAAACACACACACACACATATGGAAAACCAAATTAACCAAATATATGGCTAGCATTTCTTAAGGCTAATGTCGAATACTACGAAGTTTTGGACAAAAAATAGATAATTTTTTATTTCCTTTTTCTCTCTCCCTTTTCCCAGTTAATCGATTCTTTCTTTTCCCCTTACAGTTAGAATCTGAGCCCATCACTACTCAACCTTGCATCATGACTCATGGAGCATTTTATTCTCAATTCCCTCTCACATCTACTCACCGGCGCACTACTAGCTTTTTCAGATCCACCAGTACTAGCAAGGCTTTGCCCCTTTCACCCATCTGTCAAACAAATCAAAGGCTCTCTCTTCATTACCCTAATGGACAATCCCAAATGGTTGAATACAGATGCCCTATTAGATTCACTTATTTACGTCAAGTGACACGGCACTTGATGTAATCTGATGCCGCACAGGAGAGAATGGAACGGCAGTGGTGGGTGTATGTAGGGGCGGTGGTTCGCTGGTGCAGGGGCTAGCTGGCGGCGGTGGTTAGCAATGGGGCGGTGTGGGTAAACTGATATATATATAGAGAGAGAGAGAGAGAGAGTTACGGGGAGAGAGAGAAGACAAAAAAAGAATATTAGTCGCTAGCCTTAGACAATAGCGACAATTGCCTAAAGCTAAGAACATATTGACTTTTTTCATATATATATATATAGTTGCATATGTCGTCACAACAAGTTTTAAAAAGTTCTGTTGGGACATTGAAAACCTTTAGACCTGTAGTTATTGAGAAAACGTGACATTACACAAAAGTGGACCTCCACAGGGCTTTGGACAGCCTAAATCACACGACAAATGGTGATGGGCTGCAGAATTTGGTCAACACTTCTACACGCCACCATAACCACACATTTGGAATTAACACCCTATCTCCTATTTTGCTCCTCACAGCTGAGCTGTGCAGTGCAGGCGTGCTGCCAAAATGAACACTAAAATCACCTTAAGAAGTAGGTCAGCCATTCATTTTTGACGAGGACGTTTGAGGAGTTACCCACCTAATCTTAGGAGCTAAGTGGCTCATCCATTGTATGTGCGCCTTCTTGGTGGCATTGAGCGCTCTCTTATCTTCCTAACATAGTTATCGGAGCATGGCCACTTGGGCCATTCACTCATGTAGGTGGGTCTCGGAAGAACCGTGCAGAATAGGGCTTGATGGGGAGTTTCGATGTGGATAGGGTTGCAAGCAAAGTAAAGATTATTAAAATGTACGTGTAAGGTGTACGGAGTGTTATTCTCACGTTCAATTACTATGAAGAATAAGATGTGCAATATGGAATGTGAGAGAACAAAATCCTACGGTCAAAACCAACAAAAAAGGGTCCCCACAAAAGTTTGGCTTCTACCCATCTTCACGGGATGTGGATCTAGGACTACAACAGAGCTGCTATAGGGAAAATCGTGGCCGTCCATCTCGATCCAAAGGTTGTGAAAAAGCCACGTCATGAAGCAAATAAAAAATACCAAAAAGACTAGTATCTAGAGCAACGACGTTACGAGAGGCTATCTCTTTCACCCTCTCCTATTTCTCGCTCCTCCCCTTTTGCTTTTAATTTGTCATGGGAGGACCTTCAATTTCCCACAACGACTTCAAATTGGATCCTATCCTGATCAAAGGCAAAAAGAAGGTTACGATCTCTGTGTGCAGGCAACGACCAAAGATGTCCATATGAAAAGCACATTCAATCAACATTGGATTAGTTATTTAAGTTATACGATCTCCATGTGAGATCACGATCAAAAGCACCTCCAACCTGCATTTAATCTGTGATTTCAAATTCATAATGAAAGGATTTGACGTTTGTCCACAAGTAAGAACTTAAGGCAAAATCATTTCGGGTGATTCGTTATGGCTGATTTGGTATGTTCCAGTCATCAGAATGGATGACTCTTGTGGTGGCTAGCATCTTTGCGATGGTTCTTTACCGTCTCATGATGGCAATTACCGAATTTTTTTCAACTGAGCCACTGAGTATTAAAGTAAGGAGAGAGAAAATGAGAAATTGAGAGGTGGTAAGGGGATGGGTTCCGCTGCGTCATTACTAAGCAGCACGTTTTGGGTACCTCCTGACATGGCTTTTTCACAGCCTTTGGATAGATATGGACGGCCACGATTTTTCCTACAGCACCCCTACTGTAGCCTTAGCCATAACAGAGGATCCACATCCATCTTTATGACACGTGAACCTCTCCAAATGCATCCCATGGCTACAAATTAAACCCAGCTACCTTTGTGGTTGGATCCAAGAATACAAGCGGCTGTTAAAAGACAACCTTGTACTAAGAAGTAAAGACAAGAAGAAAACATTTCGCGTATCACTAGATATAGGTCGTCATAAATGCAAACAATGGATTTGTTAAACTTTTGTCGTACAAACATAACTTCACATTCTATTATACTTTTTCGAAAATCATTTATTGATAAAATTTGTGTTAGTCACTAAACGTAAACGTTCACGATATATGCTTGAGTAAAAAACCGTAACAGAGTGTAAACATAAACACTTCCATGTCACTTTGTCCAAGAATTTTACTTAAGATGTACAAAACAAAAGACAGACAGGTGAAAAAAAGTATGACTTCCAAAAAATGGTGGGCATTGCCTTGCTGCTATCATGTGCTGGCTCAAGATTCGCCCTAGCAAGTCGAACCGCCAAGTACCCTACAGAGAATGCATACCTCTTCAGTGGAAGAAAGACACTCTCTTTGCGCTAAGTAAAATTGCATCGCGTTGGCCAACCCAAGGCAACTCGCCGAAAGAGCATCAAGATAGCCGCATCACCAAGAAGTCAGAGATCGGCCTAAGGGCAAATTCTCACTGGAGGCTGATTTGTCATACAACAAGTTGGTGATTGTCTATTAACTTTCAAATTAATGACAACAATGGCTAAACGACATGTGGCATGTTATGAGCAAGGGAAGGACACGTCTCTCTAACGCAGGCTGAAGTTTTAACTATTCAATGTTTCATCATGAGAAGAATTTTAAGAGACGTGACAGAGGGTGAATGACAACTTAGCCAATAAGATACAATGCGGCCTTATCCAACCTCAGGACATGGTACAGTCATATCAATCAAGGAAGCTCACGTGAAATGGTAAATAGGTATGCTTGGACACGTGCCAGGTCCAATTGGATCGAATTGAGGCTAAATAATTGTAGAGTCAGTTATTAATCCTCTTAAGCATCAAACATAAACTAACTCCTAATTTACGTCGAAACACTTTCGATTACCTTAGGAAATCAGGTACATTCTAGGACAATCAAACCAACTGTTTGATTCGACGTTCACCTAAGCGTATCCAATTTTTGAATTAGTACTTTATACTTTTAAAGTGTTATTATTCTATAAAGTTATTCACTGCAATGAAGATAAACTGCCTTAATTTATTGAATGTTTTATTATGCTTGAGTTGATTAGGAATAGGTGTAGATTAGGTTATGAGTAACACCGTAATGTGCATAGCGCTGAAAAGTCTTAAAACTTGAGATCAAAAAATGGAGTCTGGGAATATTTTCAAGTCCCTGTACACCGTTTGAAAGAAGTTAAACGATACATACTCTCTCAATCGCTAGACCGTTTAATTATTTAAAATTTATATTTGTACGTACTCTCATCATCAGTACCTATTACGTTTGCGCATTGTAATATTCGTAGTAGAACCTTCTAAAGGTACTCACATTCACTACAAGAAAATAAGGCTTTAGCGACGGAAGGTATTCCGTCGCTAAAAGATCTTTCAGCGACGGTATTTACCGTCGATATAAATCCGTCGTTAAAAAAGTTTACCGACGGACCATTCCGTTGGTAAAAGAATTTGCCAACGGACTTTTAACGACGGAACAAACCGTCGCTAAATAGTTTTAGAAAGTTTATAATTTTTTATGATTTAAAAAAAATATTTAAGCGACGGAATAATGCCGTCGCTAAAAATTCCGTAGGTAAAAAAGTCTTTTACCGACAGACTATTAGCGACGGAATTATTTCATCGCTTTTCTGTCCTTAATACGCAGATCTTCTTTCTTTCTCCCGTTTCTCTCTCTCTCTCTCAGCCACCGGCGTTCTCACCTCCGGCGACCCCCTCTACGGCAACCCACCTCCGGCGACACCCCTGTTTTCCCCCTGACGCCACGCCACCTCCGGCGGCCCTCACGGCCAGTCTTCAACGACCAGATCGATCTAGCGTAGTCTACCTAGATCTTTGAGCTCCGGCCAACTCCGGTAAGTTTCGAACTGGCTAATCAGCCTACAAAGCTTTTTGTTTGATATGGTTAATCGAGAAGGGGATCTCTGATTGGGGTGTACGTTAATGAGATTGTTTGATATGGTTTGATTGGTTAGTGACATGCCATTGATATGGTTAGTGTAATCTTGATGTTAACTACAATAAATTGTAAATAGAATTGGAACAAAACTTGAACCAGTATCCATCACCATCTATTTGTAATACCTTAATCAAAATCCAATTAGATATCCCCAAGAAAAATGAAAAAACCAAACGCTCCAAAAGTTTATCAGTCAACATAGAATTTACAGGTTGAGTAAATAATGCCAGGAATATAACTTTGGTTCTGGGATGAATAATTGTTATACTGCAATTGAAGGAAGAGATGGGTTTCGATAAAAGTAAAGAAACCATGGACGAGATGATTACTGTGTTAGCTCAACTGAGGAATTAGTGTGTGCTCTGTGTGGATGCGTTAGAGTGAGCTGTGTGTGCCGGTTATTGTGTGCGCTACGTGAGTGCATGAGTGTTGTGCTGTGTGCGTGCGTGAGTGTATGTGCTGTAGGTGCGTCGCGTGTATTTGTGTGAGTGTAAGGAGCTGTCGAGGCAGCTATGTGTGCATGAGTTATATGTTCGGTAGTGTGTGTACAATGAATGGTACATTAATGGTGTGAGGTGTTTCTATTGTATTGAGTGTGTAAGATGGATTGAATGTGGTTGCTAATGTGTGTCTATAAGAGAAGAGGGACTGCTGAAGTAATTAGAGGGTGGTAGTGAATAACTGTGTGCATACGTGTGTATACAAATTAGCGTAGTGAAAGGCGAGAGCATTTGGGTAGCATACTTTGGTCATTAACTTGAACCCTAATTAAATCCTAAATTGAATGTCCTAATCGAATCGAACCCTAAATTAAACTAATTGAACCCTAAATTGAATGCCCTAATCCAACTGAACCCTAAATTGAACTAATTGAACCCTAAATTGAATGCCCTAATCTAACCGAACCCTAAATTGAACTAATAGAACCTCTTAATTGAACCCTAAATTGAAGTAATTGAACCATAATTAAATCTTAAATTGACTGCCCTAATCGAATCGAACCCTAAATTAAACTAATTGAACCCCTAATTGAATGCTCTGATCCAAGGGAACCCTAAATTGAAATAATTGAACCCCCTAATTTAACCCTAAATTGAATGCCCCAAATCAACTGAACCCTAAATTGAATCAATAGAACCCCCTAATTGAACCATAAATTGAAGTAATTGAACCCTAAATTGAATGCCCTAATCGAATCGAACCATAAATTAAACTAATTGAACCCTAAATTGAATGCCCTAATTCAACTGGAACCTAAATTTAACTAATTGAACCCTAAATTGAATGTCCCAAATCAATCGAACCCTAAATTGAATCAATAGAACCCCCTAATTGAATCCTAAATTGAATGCCCTAATCGAACCGAACCCTAAATTAAACTAATTGAACTCTAAATTGAATGCCCTAATACAATCGAACCCTAAATTGAAATAATTCAAGCGCATCGGATATGTGCATTTTGAACAATTTTTTCCCATTTGAACATTGATAATTTATTTGATAATTTTAGGTTGTTAATTGTGCATTTGAGAATTGTGATTATTGATATGTGATTTTAAGTTGTTAATTGATGATTTTAGGTTATTAGCTGTGCATTTGAAGTAATTGCAATTATTAATTGATGATTTTAGGTTGTTAATTGATGATTTTAGATTGTTAATTGTGCATTGTGCATTGAGCATTTGAGATATTGAGATTATTGACGGAGGATGGGACCCAATTGGATTAAATGTGTGATTTTTGTTAATTTTTATTGCATTGAGCATTTGAGAATTGAGATTGTCGACAGAGGATGGGACCCAATTGGATTGAGATACCTGTTAGTTAGCGCAGGCACGGACACCATGCACTACAAGAATAAGGCCTTTTAGCGACGGAATTTTCCGTCGCTAAAAGTGGATAATCCGTCAGTGAAGACTTTTAGCGACGGACTGTCCGTCGCTAAAAGTCCGTGGGTGAAAACCCCGTTGCTAAAAGATTAGCGACGGATTTTGGTACCCCGTCGGAAAAAATTTACATTTACCGACGGAATTAAATACTTTTAACGACGAAAAATTCCGTCGCTAAAGATATTTTTTAAATTTTTCCTAATTTCTGAATTTCTTTTAAAAACTTTTTAGCGACAAAATTTTTCGTCGCTAAAATTCCATTACGAAAGTCTTCAGCAACATTACTTCTGTCGCTAAAAATATTTACTGATCTGCAAAAAGACTTTTAACAACAGAATTTCGTCGCTAAAAATTCAATTGCAAAAGTTAAAAAAAAAAGCTTTTTGATTTATATACTTTTTAGAAACCAAACCTGTTTTATACAATTAAAACTAATCAACCAATACAACAACAATTTAATTCTTTAAACAAACATTCAACTACCAAAATTAGATGTTCACTAAAATAACGGTATCACATCGTACAAATCCCAAAAACTTAATCACAATTTTCATTCAAACCAAAAGAATATAAATCAAGAACTTTGCTGGTACACAGCTGCCATCAACCTCTCTGTCCACAGCTACTACTTTTATCTCTTTGTCGATCACAACCTGATAAAGAGAAGAAGAATACTTGTTAAATTTCAACCAAAAACAGTCAACACAAAGCAATTAGGGATAAAAAGAAGAACACAAAGCAATTAGGGATAAAAATTGGGGAGTCATGTCAGATGTATTGAACTAAAGAAGAACACAAAGCAATTAGGGATAAAAAGTGGGCTTCGTGGATCTGTGGCGGCGTAAGCTTGGCGGCGAGTGGGCTTCGTGGATCTGTGGCGGCGTAAGCTTGGCGGCGAGTGGGCATCGTGGATCTGTGGGCTTCGCAGCGTCCTGTCCTTGGCAGCAGCGGCAAGGACGACGAAGGGAAGAGAGGCGCGGCGGCAGGTTACGTACGGAGGTTGGTGTGGTAGGGAAGGGGGAGATAGAGTGAGGCGGCAGATGTGTGTTGAGGGTATGGAGCGTTGGTTGGGCGCGCGCGGTGAGTGATCTGTTTGGGCGGTAGCAGTAGCGGAGCTAGGTGCCGTGGGAGGCGACCGGGAAGAGAAGAGGCGGCGCAGTGGGTGGCGGCCGACGATCTGCTTTGCGAGAGAGAGGAGGCTGGGGGGTCAGGAAAGGAGAAGGAAAGGAACGGCGGGGTACTGAAAGAAAAAATTAGGGTTCGATTGATTTATAGTCGTCATTTCCAAAATAAGAAAAATAAGAGAAAAATGAGAAAATACAAAAAAAATACTTTTAGCGACGGAAAATCCGTCGATATTTCCCCGTCGCTAAAAAATTTTACCGACGGATTTTTCCGTCGGTAAAAATTTTTAGCGACGGGTTGCCCCGTCGCTAAAGGTGACTTTTAGCGACGGATTTGTGTCCGTCGCTAAAACTCCGTCGCTAAAGATATGTTTTCTTGTAGTGATGTCTAATCGACGGTGCCCGACATTTAAAAAATAAATCAACGTATGTCGATGTATCCGGAGGTGAGTGTCGGTGGGCATCGGACACGTGTCCGGAGGCGTCAGACAAGTGTCGGTATGTGTCGGACATGTGTCTAGAGGTGTCAGACACGTATCGGACACCATATCGACACCCTATATGAGGTGTCAGAATTGAGATTGTTGACTGTGCATTAAATTTAGGTTAATTAGGTTAACGCAACATTATTAGCATGCACCCCTGGAATCTCATCGTGGCTCCAGCACTGGCTATAATTAGCCCTAATTAGTCATGATTAACAATATTTTAATAAATCAATTAACCCTAATTAGCACTATAACGAGCCTAATTAGTTTTAATTAACCCTAAGAACTTAATGAAAATCAAATTAGCTGTAATTATCCCAAATGAGCCCAAATGAACCCAATTACGCGCATATTGATTATAGTTAGCCTAATTAGTTGTAATTTGCACTAACATAACCTAATTAAGCCTAATTAGCGCTAATTAGGACTAATCAACACTACTCGGCACAATTAAACCCTAATTAGGACTAAATAATCCTAATTAGACCTAATCAACCCTAATTAGCTATAATTATCCGAAACTAGCCCTCAATAACATTAATTAGCCCTAACATAACCCAATTAAGCCTAATTAGCCCTAATCAGCACTACTCGGCACAATTAAACCCTAATTAGGACTAAATAACCCTAATTAGTCCTAATCAACCATAATTAGCTATAATCAAGCTAGTGGATCGCGTACGGTGATGGAGAAAAGATCGATGGTGGTTTTGTGCTGGAGTGGTGGCTATGAGGGTTTGGTTGTGTGGTAAAGTTACAGCGAGATCTGAGGTGTTTGTAGGTATTTTTCCATAAGATTTAAGGGGTGTGAAATAGTGAGGGAAAAGGGGTGTGTATTGAGTGTTTGTAGGTATTTTTCCATAAGATTTTTTTCACTCACAAGGATTCGAGCAGTATTTTTTTCATTATAAAACAATTTTTCCATCTTCACGCCATAAAAAGCGTCAGAATATACTTTCCTGGAGACTAGTAAAGTTTACCGTGTTGCACATGAAATAGTGGTTCTTGCATGCAGGAAAGATTCTTAAAAAATAAAGCAATGTCTTCGGACGTGTCCGGAGGTTTCGGACACTTGTCGGTAGGCGTCGGACACGTGTCCAGAGGTGTCGGACACATGTCGGTAGGCATCGGACATGTGTTCGACACGTGTCTAACAAGCCTAATTAGTTTTAATTAACGCTAAGAACCCAATGAAAATCAAATTAGCTGTAATTACCCCAAGTTAGCCCTAATTAGCAAATCTTTGAACTTTGGTGGTTTTTTTTTTTGTCTTCATTGAGATCCAGTGATTGGATTTGCACTAGGGTTAGGTTTCATTCAGTGATTGATTTGAGATTTTTGGGGTGTTATTTGTAATATGTAAGTGACGTTCAACAGTATAAGTGGCTATTTTGGGTGGTGAAATGATGATTTACGTAGTTGAGATTTTTGTGGTAGTCATTTTAGCTACAACTCACTGTGGATCTGTTTTTTTAGCATCACTTTAACATAATTTCATAGATTTAATTCAGCTATGAAATTGATGCTCGTCGATCGAATAATCCTCGATTGGTTTTTCATGTTAAAGTAGGTTAAATGGTTTCTGCATTGGTGAACAAGGACGTTTCAGTCAGCAGACACCTCTTCAAGGTCATGATGCCTGATTTTCATACATAACTTGTATGTCATCCCGCTTTCTCTGTGTTTTCGTGTGTGTTAAAAGTTTTTTCTTTGGTTAAAAACTTACCTGTCTTACTGTATTATGAATATGTTAGGCCATACCGGTAGCATTTTGGAGATTGCTTACCACATTTAGATTTGAAGCAACTTTAACCAGCAGCAAGGGGTCATGGCTTGTTAAATTGAAAAAGAAGGTTGGCCAAGAGGTTCTTTGCTTCGAAGAGGGTTGGAACGAATTCGTGCAGCAACATGACCTCCATATAGGAAACTTTGTAATCTTTGAACACATGGGGCAAATGCGTTTTCAAGTGCTGGTGTTTGATCAAAGCACTTGTAATTTTTTTTTTTTCCCAATGTTGAACTCTGAGCCGTAATTAGACAATATTTTAAATTAATCGCATCGGATATGTATATTTTGAACAATTTTGTGTTATTTGAACATTGACTATTTGTTTGATAATTTTAGGTTGTTAATTGTGCATTTGATAATTGTGATTATTGATCAATGATTTGTTAATTGATGATTTTAGATTGTTAATCGTGCATTTGAGATATTGAGATTGTTGACGGAGGATGGGACCCAATTGGTTTGAATTTTTTATTACAGGTTTGGGCATTAAAAAATTTTAAAAAATGACTTTAACTTTTAGCGACGGATTAATTCTGTTGCTAAATATTTTATCCCATCACTAATTTCGTAAAAAAGTAAATAAATTAAAGCATGTAAAACTTTTAGCGACGGATATTCCGTCGCTAATTTAGAAATAAATCCGTCGCCAAATGTTCTATATTAGACGACGGATTTTATAATTTCGTCGCAAAACTTTTAGTAACGGCATTTTATACAAGAGACTTTTAGCGACGGTAATTCCGTCGCTAAAAGTTTTAGCGACGGAATATAGGCTTTTAGCGACGAATTTTCGCGTCGGTAAAGGCCTTAATCCTTGTAGTGATTGTAAACACAGCAAACTTGCCTTTACTTGAAACTAAATAGCAATATATTATGTGAAGAATCTTCTAGTATCCAATAAACAACGCGTTGCCTTGGTCCAAAGCTTTGTCTGATGATGGCAATTACTGAAATTTTTTCAACTGAGCCATTGAGGATCAAAGTAAGGAGATAGAAAATGAGATCTTCAGAGATGGTAAACAAATGGGTTCTGCTCCGTCACCTGCCGACGTGACTTTTTCACAGTTTTCGGATAGATATGGATGGCCACGATTTTCCCTACAACACTCATGCTGTAGCCCTAGATCCATCTTTACGGAATGTGAACCTCTCTAAATGCATCCCATGGCTACAGATTAAACCCAGCTACCTTTGTGGTTGGATCCAAAAAGAAAACGTTGTACTAAGAAGTGGTCCTTCCAATAAGGACAAGATGAAAAAATTTCACATGTCACTGGATATAAGTCGTCAATAATGCAAACACTGAATTTGTTAAACTTTTGTCTTACAACCATAACTTCACATTCTATTTTACTTTTTCATAAAAATTATGTTAGTGACTAAACATGAATGTTCAAGTACGTGCTTGTGTGAAAAACCATAACATAGTGTAAACAAAAACACTTCCATGTCACCTTTTTCAAGAATTTTACTTAAGATATACAAAACAAAAGACAGACCAGTGTAAAAAAATATGACTTCAAAAAAATGGTGGGCATTGCCTTGCTACAATCATGTGCTGGCTTCAAGATTAGCCCTAGCAAGTCGAACCGCCAAGTATCCTGCAGAGAATGTATACCTCTTAAGTGGAAGAAAGTCACTCTGTTTGCTTTAAGTAAAATTGCAACGCGTTGGCCAACCCAAGGCAACTCGCCCGTAGAGCATCAAGATAGCCGCATCACCAAGGAGTCAGAGATCGGCCTAAGGGCAAATTCTCACTGGAGGCTGATTTGTCCTATAACAAGTTGGTGATTGTCTATTAACTTTCAAATGAATGACAACAATGGCTAAACGACATGTGACATGTTATGAGTAAGGGAAGGACACATGTCCCTCTCTGACGCGGACTGAAGTTTAACTATTCAATGTTTCATCATGAGAAGAGTTGTAAGAGAGGTGACAGAGGCTGAATGACAACTTAGCCAATAAGATACAATGAGGCCGTATCCAACCTCTAGACATGGTAAAGTCATATCAATCAAGGAAGCTCAAGTGAAATGGTAAATAGGTATGCTTGGACACGTGGCAGGTCCAATTGGATCGAATTGAGGCTAAATAATTGTAAAGTCAGTTATTAATCCTCTTAAGCATCAAACACAAACTAAGTCTTAATTTACGTCGAAACACTTTCGAGATTACCTTAGGTAAGCATGTACATTCTAGGACCATCAAACCAACTGTTTGATTCAACAGTCACCTAAGTGTATCCAATTTTTGAATTAGTACTTTATACTTTTAAAGTGTTATTATTCTATATAGTTATTCACAGCAATGCAGATAAACTACCTTAATTTATTGAATGTTTTATTACGCTTGAGTTGATTAGGAATAGGTGTAGATTAGGTTATGAGTAACACCGTAATGTGCAAAGGACTAAAAAGTCTTTAAACTTGAGGTCGAAAGTGGAGTCTGGGATTATTTTTAAGTCCATGTATACCGTTTGAAAGAAGTTAAAAGATACATACTCTCTCAATCGCTAGACCGTAGAATTATTTAAAAATTATATTTGTACGTACTCTCATCATCAGGACTTATATTTATACGTGCTCTCATCATCGGGACCTATTACGTTTGAGCATTGTAATATTCGTAGTAGAACCTTTTACAAGTACACACACTAACACACCCTAAACACCCAAAACTTGTCTTTGCTCGAAACTAAATAACAATATATTATGTGAAGAATCTTCTAGTATCCAATAAACGACGCGTTGCCTCGATCCAAAGCTTTGTCTATTCGTCACCACTATTACTTGCGTGTGTGGTTTTTTAATCCGTGTCGGTAGTACAGCTAATGTGATCGCCCAACTGTTGACCATTCGCCAAACTTTCCAGATTATCACTGAGATGCAAATGCGCAATGGTGTTACAAGAACAGACTCATTGGTTGCCTATTTTAAATTTACGCAGGCCCCGTGGCAGTAAATCATGGCTGGTCCACGTCCCAAATGAGTGCCCATTTCTAGCCAGCCAGAGCATAGTGTCTTAGTGCACATATCACTTTTTTCACACCGTGAGGCTAATCTAGTCAAGAACAAGCTACTTAAGTCCAAATCTACCTCTACTTTTTTATGCGCTATGTACCGCGGAGTTCTTCCTAAGAGGGTCTTACTCGTGCAAACAACGCTCGCTCGCTCGCTCGCTCGCTCTCTCTCTGGTTCTGATTAGAATTATAGTTTTAAATGATTCATCAATATAGAGACTAGAACTAGCGACCTTGATGGTTTACTTTAAATATAAAAATCTTAGTTCCAGATCAATAAAAAAAAAAACTATTTGCCCTTTTTAGTTTGTGAGTTAAACAGTTAATCATACTTGAACACTTTTCCAAGCTTGTAAACTTGTTAAGCTCGGCTCACCAAGCAAATACTAACAAGCTAAAGTCAGGCGGCAGGCTCATTTCATATGTTTGGAGGATAACCGACAAGCTGCGGTATAAGTTTATTACGGAGTAAATGAATAGATCAAGCTTGAACTATGAACAGCACCTGGCATGGCTTGACTCGGCTTGCCCTCATAAATGGCTTCTTTTATTGATCCAAGCCATTGGTCGATGTCATCAAGGCTTATGATAATGCAAAGTGTTCGTTTTTTGCACGTGACAAGCGTTAGTTAAATTTTATGAATCAATCATTTTGTGATCCATCATATCCCACATGCATTTCATGCTTGAGCGTTCGTGAACAATACCCCTTAAAACTATAACCAAATATGCATCAGATAAGTATTTGGCGTGGTCATAAATTAGTGATCTTGACGCAAACTATAACTTTTTGATACAATGTAGAATAACTCTTGTCTTCTGTTAGATCAGCTCTCCTGCTCTGACAGGCCTGATTGATCGAGAAAATGATCCCCCAAGTCATGCAATATTTACATATGTCCTCCCCCTCTCTAGGTCGGTCTCACTTGCACCTTCTCGCTCTTCCTATAAACACACATCCCTTCAAAATGTTTTGTGTGTACCATGTTGACAAATAAAATGTCTGACAATCTCTATGTATCTCTCTGGATTGTAGATAGAAACACACTTTTAACAATAACATGATTGCAATAACGGTCCTAAGTCATAAAGTATAATAGATGTGGTTGGTGGGATCAAATAATGTATAATCCAGCAAGTGGGTGGTGCATGACAATCATACTTTGTTTTCAAAGTAACTTTATTCAGTTCCAGTGTGGGCACGCAACTACTACATAAACATTTTGCTGTAGGAATGCAAAACCAAGTGAAGATATGGGTAGAAATCAGAGTCACCCAATAGCATAAATAGCATCTTAATTTACGTTCCACGTGATGCGTACATGTTGTATGATTTCAATGCTCATCCTTCTATTAATAAGTTTCTGCGGGGAAGATGTGCAATGTTTGATCATGGATCAAGGGAGCAGAAGAGCAGCACACCATGCAATTTTGTACTGGTTGTTTAGTAACAAAACTAAAGGCGGCAAACTGGGTGGGTGGGTTGGATTTGGGTGTGAATTAGATGAGTTGGGTATAAATGGGTGACTTACCCATTTAAACCCATTTAATTGTGGGTTAAATGGGTCCTATATTAATTGGGTTGGTTTCACCCATCAGGCAGAAATGACCCGTATATATTGATGAAAGTTTTTATTTGAAGTTGAAGAAATGGGGCTCGTCAAGTTAATGCTCCACTCTCTTTCCTTATCTTCATCATCACCGCACACCAACAACCGTGGCCGCACCGGCGACCGCGGCCGCTATCACACCAGCGACAACTACATCAGGCAACCTGCTACTACCAATCCGTGGTCAACAACCACCGTACCGAACGCGACCACAGCCCCGCCGCCAAACCAAAATATGCACATCCACCAAACAGCCCCACCGCAGAACTGAGCCTCGCCGGGGTGCTACCGCCATTACGTCGACGACCACCACCGCCCCTGCCTCCATTTGAGCCCCCCGTTAGTAGTTTGGAGGCCATCCTTATCTTGAAAACCTAGATCTACAATAGATCTGAGCCTAGATGGCTCTGATTCGAGAATCTCGGTCGATGACTTCGCCGGAATTTTCAAGAGATGACATGTTTGAAGCTTCTGGAGTGAGGATGGTGTTTGGTTGTGGGTGGTGTACTATTTCTTGTGGTGGCGACAGGGCGATGAGGACGGCAAATAGTTAACAACTCCGGCATCTGATGGCGGCAGCACCGACGGGGCACGAGTGGCGACAGCCGATCAGCTGTTGCCTTCATGGGATGGCCAAGACTTATTGGTCAACACAGTTAATTTAAATGGTTTCATGGGCATCCATTTAAACCAGTGGGTTATTGGGTCGAAAAAATAGCTGACCCATTAAGACCCAATTATTAAATGGGTGGATTTGGGTGGCATTTAAATGGATGGTTCTGGGCGGGTTAATGGGTTTGGGCTGTGATCGACACACCTAAACAAAACCAATTGTCCTGACCAAAAGGAAAAAAACAGAAGAGCAGCACACCATGCACAAATTGAAAGGTTTTTGTGAAAACTAATATATATATATATTTGTGAATGGCATAGGTACCACGTGACACACATATCATGATGCTGTTCTGATATGAACCATGTGGTGAATGTTGCATTGCATGATCAATGATTTCAACCTTTTTCCTGTAAAAGAAATATTAAATATTGCAAAGCAACTACTACACTGAAGCCCTATATAACCAGTCAGTCCACTTCCCTTTCCTCACACATTCCCTGAAGACTAAGAATTTGCCTTGGTGTTTATAAGCATCTCTTTAGCCATGGGAGAGTGTGATGCAGCAACCATCCAGCCCACCCTTGAGGATGTTAATGACATTCCGGTCATTGACCTGTCCTTGCTCAGCTCCGCGGACAACGCCGGCAGCAATGCGGCCGGCGTCGTGGCTGAGATCGGCAAGGCGTGCGAGAAGTGGGGTGTCTTCCAGGTGGTCAACCACGGCGTGCCGCTGGAACTGCAAGCCAAGTTCGACCTGGTGATGAAGCAGTTCTTCGCACAGCCGGTGGAAGAGAAGAGGAAGCTGAGGAAGGACATCGACGTAGCCAAACAGTACGACTATGGCTACGAAGAGTTCACCCAGAATGTGGATGACTGGAAGGAGGTCTTCGATTTCCCGTTGGAGAACGAAACTGCTGGATGCGAGGCTGAAAGTCAGAAGATGAAGGAGCTCATTCATACTTGGCCTGCATATCCTACAAACTTCAGGTACAAAAAGAGTTGCATTACCTTAAATTTACTGGAGTTTAGTCAGTCTTAAAGGGGGTGGGTACAAAACATCTTTGGAGTATATTTGATTTGCTTCTTATTTTGGCTGCTGCGCATATCATATAAAATACTTACAACTTTTCATATATCGATAATTAATTATCGTTAAATAATTTTAATGGTTCTATTTATTGACGTTAAAAAAATACGGTTAAGAATTGTCACTGAAAATGTTATCAGAAAAGTTTCTAAAAGCATTTAGCGACCATAAATAGTCGTTTATACAATGAATTGTAAGTATCTTCCTACAACCCGAGTAATAATAACAAAATTGTTACCATTTCTGAACCTTTTTTCTTTTTGAAGCATTTATTTCTTTGATTTAAAGTATAATAATAATAATATATTTAATTGCAATTACAATTACAATTCCTCTGGTTACAGCAGGATACTGTGATTGGTGCGGTGAGAGAGAGAAAAGAGAGAGAGTAACTATGGTTTACATCCATCACAGCTGGTTCCCTCTCTCACACCACCCACCACTGGTTCCCTCTCTCACACCACTCACCACATTCAGGGGTCATAAAGTTCATTCTAAAACATCAAGGGAGTCACGTCATTGCTTGACACGTTTGTCTAAAATCTCTGTTTTTAAAAATGACTAATCATGTTTTCTTGGAGTACATAGTGGCATTAGTTGCATCGGATGTTGTACCTTCTTTTAGCACTAAAGAAAGTTGGTCTTACAGTTTTGGTGGCCCAACTGTTTAGCATAATTCTCTTTCTTTGTTCACTTCTTTCCTCATACGCTACTGTCTTTTGTGCTAAGAACTTGAAAAGTGCTATTTAATAACTGATTTGCCACAATCAGGGAGGTATGCGAAGAATATGGCAGGGAAATGGAGAAACTGTCTTACAGGTTGCTGGAACTCATCTGCTTGAGCTTGGGGGTGCAAAGGCAAAGGTTGAATGGTTTCTTCAAGGACCATTGCAACATGGGCAGGATCATTCATTGCCCGCCTTGCGCCGTCTCTCGCCCCGCTCTCGGTACTCATCAGCACACCGATGTGGGCGCCTTGACCGTTCTTTCACAAGATGATGTTGGAGGGTTAGAAGTACTGCGAAAAGCGGATGGAGAGTGGGTTCAAGTTACATATGTCCCGGACGCTTATGTGGTCAATGTTGGTGACATGCTTGAGGTATCTCTTGTTCATATCTAAGTACTTTAAGTTCAAGGGTAAATCATCTAGGATGAAACTGAATTAGCACCTTTGTTTTCCAACCTGCCTTCTCGGTAAAAACCTGTAAGAACGCTTAAATTTTGTTGACATATAGGTAAAGGAAAATAGGACTAAATCCACCTTTTATCTACCCTTTGAGTCTATAAATCAGCAGCCAAGCACTGTTTTTCATAACCAGTGAACCTTGTTTTGCATCTGTTGGGTTGTATCATGTATGTTTGGCTTGATCTAAGATCCACATTTCCAGTTAACCTAGCTTTGTATTCGTTGGGTTGTATTCTAACAGTTTCGTTTCGGTTACTAGTAGAGACAAACTTCGATTGTCTGCTTTAACTATATTTGCTGAGACCTAACTTAGGTGTTCTAAATTTCTCTAAATTTTTTTAGTTCACCTAAGATTTAAATTAATTATTTCCATGGGTGGCAAAACCTCTTGACTGGTACAGGTTTGGAGTAACCAGAAGTACGAGAGTTTGCAGCACAGGGCCATGGCGAACTCGGATAGAGAGAGGTTTTCGGTTCCATTCTTCTTCAACCCAGCACTCTATGTGGTGGTGGAGCCTCTAGAGGAACTTACAAATGAGCAAACACCCGCCAAGTACAATGCACTCAACTGGGGAAAATACTATTCTTCGCGAAAGTATGGTAATTTCAAGAATCCTGACATGGATGTCCTCCGACTCAGGCATTTCAAGGTATTGGAGTAATGGACCGGTCAGATGGATGTGTCGTTGCGTGAGCCCTACAAGTTTAGTTTTATGTTTCTTTCGTTGTAATAAGTTCGAGACACCAGTAGTATTCCTTGGCTTGGGCTGGCTCGTCTTGTTCCTAGCTATCTTGTTTGTTTCCAGCCTTTAGTACATTGCAATGGCACTCTCGTGAAGTTTGATTGATGACAAGTAAGGCTGAAATTGTGCTTTGATTCTGTATTTGACGCTCATCCTGTGATGGAAAAGTCATCAAAACAGCTGGCTACTGATCAATAATTGTCCTTACCCACTCTTTTAGTACGGCCTTCGTGTTTAATTTTCTGTTTTAAATTCAGCTTTAATGCTGAAACACACTTTTCATAGGGTGGCCTTGCAATCTTTCCAAAGATTGATGTCCTGCACTACACACACTATTTGAGGGAAATTGTTGTGTCCCCGCAAGTATGGAGATTGACACCAGACGTGCATGTGGAGTGCAACCTTCTAATAACACGCCTTTTCGATTCAAAAGGACTATTTATTCGTTACTTTTAGCCTTTTCGATTCAGAAGGTTTAAAACTAACGAATGCCACTATACACGTTTCTAGTGACGATTATATATTGACGAGTGATACATATAGTAAAAACAAATGCCAGGCCCTTTTGCCAAAGTCGTATATAGGAATAGTCCGTACAATGATCGATCAAAATAAATATGGCTTTGGCAAAATATTTTTTGGGTTAAAACACTCTCGCGCAATACACTGGAGCTGTTTAAGTAAGTTTAAGCCGTAATTTGATGCATTTACAACACACTAAGTAGCTACTTTATTTTTGGTGCTGAAAAGGACATTCATGGATTTTATAGTTGAGTTCTCAATCATTAGCCTTTGATCGATTCAATCTGGAGTTCTTACGTAGCATATTTAATTTACTCTTCAATTCACGTTAACCTTCCTTCATTTGATCTGACCTTGTAACGTGTTGGGGCTGGAATGCCTTGTTTTACCTTTTTACCTAAGTTTCCATCCAGCATTTGCAATGCTTTTTACATCTTTTTTCATGATCAAACGTTGCATGGTTAAAGTTTCATGCCCTGTATAAATAAGTTGTGTGTCCTTTCTTTGCGCAGAATTAGGCATGTGTCGTTTATCCATCATATGAAAAGACATTCATTTGACAGGTTTGGCGACAATCACCAAGTTGCCTCAGAACGAACATGCCTTGAGAAGGATTTATCCTTACGACGTCTGTTTAATTTCTTGATGACGTGGCATGTTGAGGTCGTAAGGTGGATAAGCTTGTTAAGCCAAATGTATCCAGATTTTCCTTGTGTAATCAATGCCCGCCAAAGTAGTGTAATGATGTCATCGTGCTATTTTGACTGGTATGTGTATAGACACCCCATTTTTGTAGGCATTTTTAATTAATTGAATAATGAACTTCATTATCACGTAAAAGGCATCACTTAGTTTAGGCTTAGTGATGTGTTTAAGTAAATGATTAGTCTAGTTTATTTAATTAATGTGGTCCAGTCTAGTTTAATTGTCTAGTCCAGTTCAGTAGTACAGTCTTGTCCAGTCTATTGCATGTCCAGTCCAGTCCACTATATTATTTAAGTCTATGTAGATCAGGTCCAGTCCATGGTCTGTATTATCTTAAATGATGTAATTTTTCTAGATGATTTTAAGAAATAATCCATGATTTATCCTTGAAGCAAAGATCGAATCAACCCATTTTATGGTTAAGAAACGATTTATGCCGAATTTGGTACACCCCATTTGTGATTTTAAAGATAATTACCGAATTTAGGGTCAGATAATGCCCCAAAATTTAGGAAAAAGTATTTTTAATTAATGGGGTGAATCGGCCAATTTTTGACTAATCGGCCGGTTAGTTGACTTGTGGCAATCTGCGATTTTATCATTTATTCTGACTTATCTAGCCATGCAGATTGACATTGCCACACTACAAGCAATAAGGCCTTTGGCGATGGGAAAATTCGTCGCTAAAGGCCTATATTCCTTCGCTAAAGGCCTATATTCCGTCGCTAAAAGTTTTAGCGACGGACTTACCGTTACTAAAAGTCCCTCGTATAAAAGACCGTCACAAAAAGTTTTGCGACGAAATTTCAAAATCCGTCGTCTAATATTGGACTTTCAACGATGGAATTATTTATACATTATTGACATAACTTCTGTCGCTAATTGTATTTTACGTATTTTCTTTTTTCTGAAAATAATTTAATCGGTAAAGATTTAGCGACGAAATAAACTTTTTAGCAACGAAATATCCGTCTCTAAATGTCCTTTTATACGACGGAATATTCCGTCGTTAAAAGGTCAGAATTAGGTATACTCTTTAGCGACGAAATTAATCCGTCACTAAAAGTAAAAAAAAAATTTAAATATTTTTTTAATTTTCTTAATGCCCAAACCTGTAATAAAAAAATCAAGCCTCAACAACAAGGCGCAATCCCCAAATGCACATTAGGGCTAAATAATTGCTGATTGATCAACAATTATTTAACCCTACAACAGACACAAAACAACTATATATAACTTTAAAAAATGTTTACTATAATGAAAAATAAAATGTACAAGCCGGGAACCGGATACAATTGATTAGGAGAGGGGAGAAGAGTACAAGCCGGGAGGGGGGTACAAGCTGGGAGGGCACGAGAGGGGGCTCATCAGCGGTTTCCGAGTCCCGGATCTGGATCCCGCTATTCCGGAGCCGGCTCGGCATGTCTAGCAGCAGTGCCCTGCTGATCCTGCTTTCTGATCATCCTCAACACCATCGTAGCCATGCGCTGGATCTCCTCCTCGTCCAACGGACGCTGCACAACCGGTGTCTGTGGAGGGGCAACGAGGGGTGGGGACGCTCCTATCACGGCACTTGCAGTCGTGCTAGGCAGGTCGCGTATGCGGCCTTTCGGCCGATTGACGACCTCCGGTGTATCCATCCATCCCTTCAACGCCCTAGTACTCGGACCCGTACTAGTAGATGCTGATGGCTCTCCGGACTGTTGTTCGGACCCCTTAAGCTGTTCATACGAGGCCTGCAAAAATAGAGATTTAAAGATAATATGTTAGGGCATTAACGCAACAAACATTGAATAAAAAGACAAAAAATTAACGAATTAAACAAATTGACTCGAACTTACATCGATCCGCCGGGCAATATCTGAAACATAGTTGCCCGCCCGGTGCACCTCGTCCTTGTCCTTTTTCCGCACGTGCGTCTGATTATACGTCAGAGCTACGATCTCATCCTCTTTCAGGTCCGGGTGCTCGACCGCATTCATGTGTCGGATGACGTCGTGTGCCATCGACCCCCCCCCCGTGTGCGTCGGATCTTTGTTATGTCTGTTCTCAGCCCCGCTCTTACTCTTGGCGTCCCAACCTGGATCCACAACCCACCGAGCAATCATCTGCCCCCATACAGTCAGAGATATCCAATGCGAGGGATATTGTTTTAACTCCGTCATCGGGGCACCCTCGGGCATCATCTTCTTTGCCCGGTCCCATGTGTCGTGTAGCCATCGGCGGTAATTCTTGTCGATATATGCAAAAAAGGCCTGCCACCCCAGTGCCTGCTGATTAGGCGAGTCAAATGTGAACCCCTCATGCAAGGCATCCAATTACATAAATTAGTTTAAATAATAAATTCTAATTAAACAAATACTATCGCAGAAAATATCGCGTTAATCGTACCAGCCACTCTTCCCACATGGACTCCCTCGTCTCGGCATCCCAGTCCTTCCAATACAGTCGTGGCTCGAAGAATCGACCCTTCACAAGAACACCGATCTTCGTCCTTGCCTGATTCTCCAGGATCATGTCAAAGAAGTAAATAAATACATTAATACAGTTCAAATATAAATTAAGACACCCAAAAATTTAAATATAAGACATGATGTGATTTTTTCTACTTACTGGCTCACCTGGGTGAGCGTTAATCTCTGTTTATGCTGGGGGTCGATGCGTACCCCGCATGTCGGGCCACGGCCTCGTCGAGATCCTACAAACAACCGACATTAATATAGTTCAAATATAATTTAAATATAAGGCTAGCGAAAATTGACTAAACACCGTTATCAACTATACCTGAGGTAGGACCCACAGAAGAAGGAGAATCAACGCGCGTGTGGGAGGAATCGATGTCGGGTTGGGGCGACGGCTGGGGCTGGGGCCTCGTCTCCCATACGCGTGTACTCTGTGCCTCGTCATCAGTGGGCAATGACGAGGTGGGACCCACCGGGGAGGAGGCAGCTCGGCGTCCACCCCGGCCACGAATAGCCCGTATTCTATCCATAACTGACTTCGTATAGATAAATTACAAAGAATTAACCTTAAAATTTGGTAGAAAAAATCATCAGCTTTATATGAACCGAGTATATAAACACAATATATGAACAAAGTACTAAAATGATAGTACATATTTTTCGAGGTGTTACAACAGTACAAGTCAATCATTTTCAGTTTGGGAATCATCATCATCTTCATCGCTAGACTCGTCATCCGCTTCTTCGTGGGACTCGTCGACCTCTTCATCTTCTAATTCATCCTCTTCATCAGTAGACTCAGTCACATCAGCTTCAACACATTCCACGTCTTCCGCGTCATCATCTATGACTTCTTCTCCTACATGAAGTGTTGTTGGAAGAGGAAGATCGTCCTACTCGTTGTTCACCTCAACAGGTAACAAGACATGTGGTTGGTCGGCTTGAAAGGTGTCTAGCTCACTGTCATATGTCACGGGCAATTTCTTGGACTTGATAATTGTATACCAAAGAGATTTGGGATTTGTGACGTCCTCCGCGTAAAAGACTTGTGCAGCTTGACTAACAAACACAAACGGCTCACCTGATGCAAGTCTCGACTTGACATTGACATCTACAATCCCTTGAGAGCTAACACGGATTCCTCTACTGCATGTGACATCGAACTATGCTAGCTCAACAATCTCATCTAGCTCGCCATAAAAATCCATGCAATTCTCGTCATAACAGTCGCCGTTGACCAAGACTCCACTGTTTTGGGTTTGTTTTGTTCGGTCATCATCTTTTACATTAAACCTAAACCCGTTGATGATATAGCCTCCATGACAGGATGCTTGTTTATTAGGGCCTTAAGCTAGTAATTTCAAGCAGAAGGCTATTGGTCTATCCAGTGACTGAACCTATTGTAGATGACGGTAAAAATTAAGGATAAATCAGTATACTAATTGGCCACATAAATGTATATAACACATAATATAATTTCGTTAAAGACTTACACGCCTTTTGAACCACTGTATAAATTGGGATTTCTGATAAGATTCAAGTCCAGCGGGATCAGTGATTAAAGAATCCGCATGGAACTCGCTGCAAAACAATATAGTTGACTCGCTGATCACATATTTTCAATTATGTACAGCAAATTTTTAATTAAGACATTAACTTACTCAACGAATGCCACCATAAGAAAGCTGCTAAATCCTCATGGTAATACTCATCATCCACGGGAAATACGAAAATTATAACTAGTAGTACACTAAAACAGACAGGCAAAAAATACGAAGAACCAATATATCCCTAATTTGGGCTTACACGTTTGAATAGCCTAAAAAGTTCGTAACACTTGCGTAGAGTCGCTTTAGACTAATCAACCCTATCGACCCAGATATTCCACCCTACGTCATTCACAATAAGCCATTGTCTGTTAGGGCGGGTTACATGGTATTTCTCCCAAATAGGTGGAGTATCAATAAAGGGAAGGGCCGGTTTAGTATTTGGAAGAAACAACGCAAAAACATAAAGGGTAGTTGAGGATACATCCATGATAGGAGCCAAAGCAAACTTACTTGGATGTATATAAGAAGAAATCATGACACCCAGAAAAAAGTGGGTGTTTTTAATATCATCAAAAGCTTTTTGAATTTAACCAATTTGTGATTTTCTCAAAGATTTTATCTGTTGACTTGTTGATTTTGATGATTCCAGACTTATCATCTCTAACATTAATCTGACAACATTATTTAGATAAACATTTCAGGATTTTATCTTAATCAAACAAAGACATGATCTTGACATGGACAAAGCTTGAACTTGGACTTGGACTTGGGATTTAAAGACTTGGACTACATTGAAGACACAAGAACCTGAAGTCTATTTTTTTCTTGTTAGCATTTCTAAGTCTTTCTTAAAAGATCTGACATAAATTCTAGTAAAGAACCAAAACTGTTTCTTTTAGTCGAAGTCAAATGTTTTAGTCGAAGTCAAAATGTTTTAGTCGAAGCCAAAATGTTTTAGTCGAAGCTAAATGTTTTAGTCGAAGCCAAATGTTTTAGTCGAAGCCAAAACTTTTAGTCGAAGCCTAATGTTTTAGTCGAAGTCAAATGTTTTAGTCGAAGCCAAAACTTTTAGTCGAAGCCAAATGTTTTAGTCGAAGCCAAAACTTTTAGTCGAAGTAAAATGTTTTAGTCGAAGTAAAACTTTTAGTCGACTCAATCTTTTATTTTAGTCGAATCCTTTTTCGGGCTTTCCTTCCTAACGGTTCACTTCCGTTACTTGTATAAAAAGGGGTCCTTGAGAGCATTTAATACTCTCCTCGAAAAATCTTTTTCAATACTCTCTTTAACTCATCTCAAAATACTCTCTCATCTTGTTCTCTAATTCTCATTTATTCTCTGTTGAGTGAGTTCATCTTTGAGATAGTTTATTGTAAGCTTCTTGGTTTGGTTCTTGAAAGAATATAGATCTTCCCACCTAAGAAGGCTTAGTCTTAGTTTTCATTGTAACATCTTCTCAAGAAGGAGCTTATTTGTTGTATTCAAATTGTAAATCTCTTTTCATTTGTAAACTGTTGGAAACCTTGGAAGGGTTTCAGAAATTGTATTGCAGTTTGAGCTAGCACCCAAAGCTTGTTGGATTAGTGAAAGGCTTGAGTAGGTCTCCCTTGTGTGGAGTGCTCGAGGACTGGACGTAGGCTGGTGGGGCCAAACCAGTATAAATCTCTGTGTGAAATTTATTACTGTTATATCTGTCATTACTTTGTAATCTCATTTTTAATTTATACTCAAAGTTGTAAAACACCTATTCACCCCCCTCTAGGTGTATTTAGGGACCTATAAGTGGTATCAGAGCCGTGTGCTCTGTTATTTTTCTGTGACTTAATCGTCAAGAGCTAAAGATCGCGTTATGGAAGAATGATCAGCAACCACCAGGCCACCCTTGTTGAAGAATCACAACTACAACTACTGGAAAAATTGTCTGAGGAATTTTCTGAGGCAGGATACACACGTGTGGTATGTTGTTGAAAATGGTCCTATAATTCCGATGAAGGATGGACCGGATGGAACCAAGATTCCGAAAGGAATTCTTGAAATGGACTCTCATGAGGCGCAACTTTTCTCCATGGATGATAAAGCTAAGAACATTATCAGCTGTGGCCTTGACATGAATGAGTATAATCGAGTCTCAGCATGTGAGACTGCTAGAGAAATGTGGAGGTTGCTGGAGGTTACTCATGAAGGAACAAATCAAGTAAAAGAGACCAAGATCAACATGTTGGTCCAGCAGTATAAGGCATTCAAGATGAAGGAGCACGAGTCCATAAATGAGATGTACTCAAGATTCACACTCATTATAAATGGACTGAAGCTTTTGGGTAAAATCTACCCAGAAAAAGAAATTGTCCGAAAAGTTCTCAGATCTCTTCCAAAAAGATGGGAAGCAAAACTCATAGCCATTCAAGAGGCAAAGGATTTGAATCTGCTGAAGCTTGAAGAATTGGTGGGTTCTCTAATGACTCATGAAATCACAATGAAAATTCATGACGAAGAAGAAACCACCTCCAAGAAGAAGAACTTAGCTCTTAAAGCTGAGACCTCCCATGAACTTTCAGAGAGCAGCGACGATTCTGATCCTAAAATGGCTCTCGTCACTCGAAAGTTCAAGAA